>JAJOOE010009650.1:0-26539 GCA_036250405.1 Solanum raphanifolium | reverse complement strand
GGTATTGTACCTTTGTTCCATAGTTGTTTCCAACACTCCAAGGTACGTCTAAACGTCAAGAACTTATCCATAAGCATGTGATCAAACACCTTGAATCCATAAATCCAATTCAAGAAGAGTTAGTTTCCAAGTCAAGTGAAGTTAAGAGTCAAGCTTAGAAGTTAAGAAGCAAGTCAAGCAAGTCTTTAAAGCTGTTCAAGAGTCTTTATTGAACGTTTTAACTTCAATTTTAAGGTTCAAGTTTCAAGTCGAGTAAAGAGTATAGAGTTTCAAGTCAAGTAAAGAGTATCGAGTTTCAAGTTAAGTCAAGAGTATAAGTTGAGTTCATTTCTCAAAAGCTATTAGGGAACTAAGTATTCCTAAAGAAGTTTATAAATGTTTTTTACATTTGAGCAAGTGAGGAACTATGTTTCCAAAAGAGCCTTTGGGCTAGTTTTCAAGAAAAAGGAACATCGATTCCAAGTGAGCCTTTGGGCTAGATTTTGAGTAATTATCTCAAACTAAAGAAAATTGTGTTTAGAACACTTATGAGCTAAAGTATTTTGGGAGTAGTATCGAACACCGAATTGGGGACGCGAGTTCATATTAACTCAACTCTCCATAAGAACCATGCGGCCAACATGGGGTTTAACGGGTCATACTTTCTAGATGACCCCGTAAGTTAAGCTAGCGGATCCACTTAGTAAAGTTAGCTTCCTATACCACGACAAGGTATAGGATGGTCCTTGGGCAACGTGAGGTAAAACATTGTATCACCACTTAGTTTCATAGTGGTGGTTGTCGGTTAGAGAAACTCCCACAGCAGTAGAAAGTGCATGGTACCTCGAGGAGTTCTGCTTAGTGTGGATGGGAGTATGGGACTTCATTCATGCATTGCACAAGTAGACTTTGAGAGGAAGCATGGTATTTTTATGATATTATAAATATGATTTTTACGTCATGTTATAATAGTTTTACAAGCTTTATATATTGCATGTGTCTTATTGCTTTATAGATTGAGTTCAGTTATTCATGAGTCGAACAGAGCCAAGGTAAGGGTTCTCTTGTACTCCTTTCAAGCTTATGTTGTGGTTCCAGCTTGCATACTCGTACATTCCATGTACTGATGCCAGTTGGCCTGCATCTTATTATGATGCAGACACAGGTACCCAGGGTCAGCATTTTGCACGCCGTTGATCCAGTTGAGCACTCCAGAGTCAGTGGTGAGCCTCCTTGTTTTCCGGAGGACTCAATTATGTTGTTCTCTTAGTTTGGATTTATTAGGATGTTGCGGGGTCTGTCCCAACATCCATCTCAGTATTATAGAGGCTTCATAGACAGTCAGTCAGTTAGTTTTGAGTCTCTCATCTATGTATATATGTAAATATTCTATTTTGGGACTCGAGTTACCTTTTTGGCCAGACTTTATCAGTTAAGTTGTTTTATGTCTTTGCATGGCATGGAGTTATTCTATTGAGTTAGGTTTCCGCTGAGTTAAGAAAGCCAGGCCAAGGGTTCGCTTGGGGCCAACAATGGTCTTCGAGTGCCGACCACGTCCAGGTTGTAAGTTCGGGGCTTGACAAACTTGGTATCAGAGTACAGAGTTCAAGAGTCCTAGGGCATCTATGAAGCCGTGACTGTAGAGTCCTAGTTATCGGTGTGAAGCTCGCCACATCTATAATTGGGAGGTTGCAACATTTAGGAAGATTTCCCACTTCTTTCACACTCATCTCGTGCGTTAGAGTTTATCTCTAAAAAGTTTTTTCTGATCCGTGCTTGCGCGTGTTTCAGATAGTCATCCCTCTACGAAGAGTTGGCAGAGGGCGTCTTCCTAGACGTTATGTTGATGAGTAAGAGTTACCTTATTCCCCGGGATTGCAACCACAAGGGAAAGTTTCTAATGCCGAGTTCAGAGAGGCAATTAGAATTCTGAGTCAAGCTGTAACTAATTAGATTGGTCAGCATAGGGGAGCTAGACATGAAGGAGCTGACACTTCAAGGATTCGTGAGTTCTTGGGGATGAATCCTCCGAGTTTCATGGGTTTGAGTACTACTGAGGATCGAGAGAACTTCATTGAGAAGTTGAAGAAGATTTTTGATGTGATGCATGTGGCAGATATTGAGCGGGTTGAACTAGTTGTGTATCAATTGAAGGATGTTGCTAGAACTTGGTTCGACCAGTGGAAAGGGGGCAGAGTTGAGAATGCACCACCTGCGAGTTGGGCCTGTTTTGAGGAAGCTTTCTTGGGGCATTTCTTTCCTCGAGAATTGAGAGAGGCCAAGGTACGTGAGTTCCTTACACTTAAGCAGGAGTCTTTGAGTGTTCATGAGTACAGTCTGAAGTTCACCCAACTCTCCCATTATGCTCCGGAGATGGTTGCGGACATGAGAAATAGAATGAGCTTGTTTGTAGCTGGGCTGTCTCGTCTGTCGAGTAAGGAAGGTAGGGCTGCAATGCTTATCGGGGACATGGATATATCAAGGTTGATGGTCGATGTGCAGTAGGTTGAAGAAGAGAAGTTGAGGGACAAAGAAGAGTTCAAAAATAAGAGAACTAAGACTGGTAATGAGTCCGGGCAGCAGAAAGGGAATGCAAACCGTCCGTCCTTTCAACAAAGGCAAAGGGGACCTGCTCCATCGTCTGCTAGTGCACCTGTACCTAGAAATAAAAGTGAGTACACTGGATAGAATTCGCAGAGCTTCAGAGCTGGACCTGCACAGTCTCAGAATAGTATGGCACAAGGACGTAACCGGGTTCTTGCATGTGCTAGGTGTGGTAGAGTCCATCCAGGGAAGTGTCGTCAAGTCCAGACAGGTTGCTTCAAGTGTGGACAAGAGGGTCACTTCATGAAGGAGTGCCTAAAAAACAAGCAATGTAGTGGAAATCTGGGCAGTAAGGCCCAATCTTCATCAGTTGCTCCCCCAGACAGGATGGCACCTAGAGGAGCTACTTCTAGTACCGGTGGAGGAGCAAACCGCCTCTATGCCATCACCAGTCGCCATGAGCAAGAGAACTTTCCAAATGTTGTCACTGGTATGATCAAAGTCTTTGCTTTTGATGTGTATGCTTTGCTAGACCCAGGAGCAAGTTTATCTTTTGTAACTCCTTATGTTGAAAATAAGTTTGAGGTTCTTCCTGAAAGACTTTGTGAGCCCTTTTGTGTTTCTACACATGTTGGGGAGTCTATTCTAGCAGAAAGAGTTTATCGTGATTGTCCTGTTTCCATCAATCACAAGAGCACCATAGATGATTTGGTTGAGTTAGACATGGTAGATTTCGATGTCATTTTAGGTATGGATTGGCTTCATGCCTGTTATGCATCATTAGACTGTAGAGCTCGAACAGTCAAGTTTCAGTTTCCGAATGAGCCAGTCATAGAGTGGAGTAGTAGTTCAGCAGTACCTAAGGGTCGTTTTATTTCGCACCTTAAGGCAAGAAAGTTAGTTTCGAAGGGTTGTATCTATCACTTAGTCCGAGTTCATGACTCTAGTGTTGAGATACCCCCTTTTCAGTCAGTTCCTTTAGTAAGAGAGTTTCCAGAAGTTTTTCCTGATGATCTACCCGGAATTTCTCCTGAGAGAGAAATAGATTTTGGTATAGATCTCATTCCAGATACTCGTCCTATCTCTATTCCGCCGTATAGAATGGCACCAGCAGAGTTGAAAGAGCAGTTGAAAGATCTCCTAGATAAGGGTTTCATTCGACCTAGTGTCTCACCTTGGGGCGCTCCGGTCTTGTTTGTGAGAAAGAAAGATGGTTCCCTTAGGATGTGTATAGATTACCGTCAGTTGAATAAGGTTACCATCAAGAATAAGTACCCTTTTTCGAGGATTGATGATCTTTTCGATCAACTTCAGGGTGCCACTTGTTTTTCGAAGATTGACCTCAGATCAGACTATCACCAATTAAGAGTAAGGGAATGTGATATTCCAAAGATAGCTTTCAGAACCAGATACGGTCATTATGAGTTTTTGGTCATGTCTTTTGGTTTGACCAATGCACCGGCAGCTTTCATGGACTTGATGAATAGAGTCTTCAAACCTTATTTAGATATGTTTGTTATTGTCTTTATTGATGACATACTAATCTATTCAAGGAATGAAGAAGATTATGCTAGCCATCTCAGAATAGTTCTTTAGACTTTGAAAGATAAGGAGTTGTATGCCAAGTTCTCTAAGTGTGGGTTTTGGCTTAAGTATGTGGCATTCCTAGGCAACATTGTGTCTGGTGAGGGAATTAAGGTTGATACTCGAAAAATTGAGAAAGTGCAGAATTGGCCTAGACCCACATCTCCAACTGGAATTAGGAGTTTCTTGGGATTAGCTGGCTATTATAGAAGGTTTGTAGAGGGGTTCTCATCTATGGCATCTCCTTTGACCAAGTTGACTCAGAAGGCAGTGGAATTTCAATTGGTCTGAAGCTTGTGAGAAAAGCTTTCAGGAATTGAAAAAGGGGTTGATTACATCTCTAGTTTTGACCTTACCAGAAGGTACTCAAGGTTTTGTGGTGTATTGTGATGCATCTAGAGTTGGTTTGGGTTGTGTCTTAATGCAGAATGGCAAAGTTATAGCTTATGCCTCCAGACAGTTGAAAGTTCATGAGAAGAACTACCCAACCCATGACTTAGAGTTGGCTGCTGTAGTGTTCTCTTTGAAGATATAGCGTCATTACTTGTATGGTGTGCATGTTGATATATTTACGAATTACAAGATCCTTCAATATGTGCTTACTCAGAAAGAGCTTAATCTCAGACAGAGGAGGTGGTTAGAATTACTCAAGGATTATGACCTGAGTATTCTTTACCACCCAGGTAAGGCTAATGTTGTTGCTGATTCTTTAAGTAGGTTGTCTATGGGTAGCACCGCCCATATTGAGGAAGGGAAGAAAGAGTTAGCAAAAGATGTGCACAGACTGGCACGCCTGGGAGTCAGACATATGGATTCTACAGAAGGAGGTATAGCAGTGACGAACGGGGCCGAGTCATCATTAGTGTCAGAAGTGAAAGAGAAACAAGACCAAGATCCCATTTTGCTTGAGTTGAAGGAAAATGTTCAAAAGCAAAGAGTATTAACTTTTGAACAAGGGGGAGATGGTGTTCTGAGATATCAAGGTAAATTATGTGTACCTATGGTAGATGGACTCCAAAAGAGGATTATGGAGGAAGCTCATAGCTCCAGATATTCCATTCATTCGGGTTCCACGAAGATGTATCGTGACTTGAGAGAAGTTTATTGGTGGAATGACATGAAGAAGGGCATTGCAGAGTTTGTTGCTAAGTGTCCAAATTGCTAGCAAGTGAAAGTTGAACACCAAAGGCTTGTTGGTTTGGCTCAGAGAATAGAACTTCCAGAATGGAAGTAGGAGATGATCAACATGGATTTCATCACAGGGTTGCCAAGGTCTCGCAGACAGCATGATTCTATTTGGGTGATTGTCGACAGAATGACAAAATCAGCTCATTTTCTACCGGTAAAGACTACCCATTCAGCAGAAGATTATGCCAAGTTATATATTCATGAGATAGAGCGGCTTCATGGAGTCCCAATCTCCATTATTTCAGATAGAGGTGCACAGTTCTGGAAATCTTTTCAGAAAGGCTTAGGTTCGAAGGTGAACTTAAGTACTGCCTTTCATCCTCAAACTGATGGGCAAGTGGAGTGCACTATTCAGACTTTAGAAGATATGTTGAGGGCTTGTGTGATCGATTTCAAGGGTAATTGGGATGATCACCTACCTCTTATTGAGTTTGCCTACAACAACATTTATCACTCTAGCATCCAGATGGCTTCATACGAAGCTCTTTATGGGAGAAGATGTAGATCTCCTATTGGATGGTTTGAAGTTGGTGAAGCAGGGTTGATAGGACCAGATTTAGTTCACCAAGCTATGGAGAAGGTGAAAGTGATTCAAGAGAGGTTGAAAACGGCACAGAGTCGCCAGAAATCCTACACTGATGTTAGGAGAAGGGCGTTAGAGTTTGAAGTAGATGATTGAGTATCTGAAATAGTTCGCCAATTCAGTGCTTTATTTGTCGAGTCAATCTTCCTGGATTTGAAAGTTTAACCCATGAAAGGGGTTATGAGGTTCGGTAAGAAGGGGAAACTTAGTCCCTGGTATATTGGACCTTACCTCATAGCCAAGAGGATTGGCAATGTTGCTTATGAGTTGCAGTTACCACAGGAACTAGCAGCGGTTCATCCGGTATTTCACATCTCCATGTTGAAGAAGTGCATAGGCGATCCTTCATTGATCCTGCCGACTGAAAGTATTAGAATCAAGGATAACTTATCTTATGAGGAGATTCCTGTTCAGATTCTAAATCGTCAAGTTCGTAGGTTGAGAACGAAAGATATAGCCTTAGTCAAGGTCCATTGGAGGAACCAATTAGTTGAGGGAGCTACTTGGGAAGCCGAAGAGGACATGAAGAAGAGATATCCACATCTCTTTGAATCTAGAGGAAATGCAGATTAAGGTACTAATTTCCTTCTTAGTGTTCTTTAAGTTATTATGAGCATATTGTTATTGTTGTTGGGTTTGCATGGTTGCTTGTTGGGTGTTTGAGTTGATGTACACCCTTAGCCTAGTAAGAGTAACCTCATTTGAGGACGAATGTTCCCAAGGCGGAGATATTGTGACATCTTGCAAGTTGATAACTAGGGAGAAGCTTTAAAATTGGAAATTTTCATTTTTGGAAAGAATTTGGAAATCTGGAAAATTTGGTTAAGTATGGGAAAAAGGTGAGTTTTTGGCCAACTTTGAACAGTCATAACTACTAGCTCAGGATGAGTTAGGTGTAGTTCCAGATATTTTTGGAAAGCCCTTGGAATGATCTTTCCAACGCCACCGAGTTTTCTCGATTCCGAGTTCGTATGAGTGAGTTATTCCCTTTGGAAGTTGGGCAGTTGGCAGGGAAATCCGTCCGGGAATTTAAGGGCATTTTGATCTTTTCCCTAACCAATTCCTTCGGTTATATTGTTGTGTTAGACTGATTTTTAAATCAGTTTGTTCCATTTTAAAGAGTGAGAGTAAGGGCTTGAGAGTGAAGAGGAGAAGAAGAGGAGAAAGAGAAGATCAAGCAAGGTTCTGTCAAAGATCGTCGAGGATATCGTCGGGGGTTATCCCTACTAGGTATGTGAGTTCATAGTGTTGGGTTGGTTCTTTTCCCCACACGCCAAACTTGTTTAATTTCGAGAAAAGATAGTTGTGTTTGTTGAAGTTGTTGGTTATGTTTTTTTGAAATTATTGGTTGTGATTGTGTTGAGGTCCTTGTGGATTTGGGACATGATTGGTTGTGTTTTTGAGTTGAATCTCTTGTATGTTGAGGGATTTTATGATTCCTAGTGTTTGGGGTTGAAACCTTTGAATTTAGGGTGGTTTAGAGTTAGAAAAAGAGGAGAAAAGTCGAGTTTATGGGGAAAGGGGTGGCGCATCGCGCCCCAAAAGGGATTCTGAACTTTCCCCCTTGGGGCGGCGCGCCTAGCAGAGCTCCAGCAGGCCCTTGCTGAACTTTGAGGGCTGGCGCTCCGCGCCTTGCAGAGCGCCAAGGACGCTATGTTTTCCCTTTCATTCCCCACTCTTTCATGCATGTTCCTTGGTATTGTACCTTTGTTCCATAGTTGTTTCCAACACTCCAAGGTACGTCTAAACGTCAAGAACTTATCCATAAGCATGTGATCAAACACCTTGAATCCGTAAATTCAATTCAAGGAGAGTTAGTTTCCAAGTCAAGTGAAGTTAAGAGTCAAGCTTAGAAGTTAAGAAGCAAGTCAAGCAAGTCTTTAAAGCTGTTCAAGAGTCTTTATTGAACGTTTTAGCTTCAATTTTAAGGCTCAAGTTTCAAGTCGAGTAAAGAGTATAGAGTTTCAAGTCAAGTAAAGAGTATCGAGTTTCAAGTTAAGTCAAGAGACTAAGTTGAGTTCATTTCTCAAAAGCTATTAGGGAACTAAGTATTCCCAAAGAAGTTTATAAATGTTTTTTACATTTGAGCAAGAGAGGAACTATGTTTCCAAAAGAGCCTTTGGGCTAGTTTTCAAGAAAAAGGAACATCGAATCCAAGTGAGCCTTTGGGCTAGATTTTGAGTAATTATCTCAAACTAAAGAAAGTTGTGTTTAAAAAACTTATGAGCTAAAGTATTTTAGGAGTAGTATCGAGCACCGAATTGGGGACGCGAGTTCATATTAACTCAACTCTCCATAAGAACCATGCGGCCAACATGGGGTTTAACGGGTCATACTTTTTTGATGATCCCGTAAGTTAAGCTAGTGGATCCACTTAGTAAAGTTAGCTTCCTATATCACGGCAAGGTATAGGATGGTCCTTGGGCAACGTGAGGTAAAACATTGTATCACCACTTAGTTTCATAGTGGTGGTTGTCGGTTAGAGAAACTCCCACAGCAGTAGAAAGTGCACGGTTCCTTGAGGAGTTCTGCTTAGTGTGGATGGGGGTATGGGACTTCATTCATGCATTGAACAAGTAGACTTTGAGAGGAAGCATAGTATTTTTTATGATATTATAAATATGATTTTTACGTCATGTTTTAATAGTTTTACAAGCTTTATATATTGCATGTGTCTTATTGCTTTATTTATTGAGTTCAGTTATTCATGAGTCGAACAGAGCCAAGGTAAGGGTTCTCTTGTACTCCTTTCAAGCTTAAGTTGTGGTTCAGCTTTCCAGCACGTCGTTGATCCAGTTGAGCACTCCAGAGTTAGTGGTGAGCCTCCTTGCTTTCCAGAGGACTCGGTTATGTTGTGCTCTTAGTTTTGTTTTATTAGGATGTTGCGGGGTCTGTCCCAACATCCATCTCAGTATTATAGAGGCTTCATAGACATTCAGTCAGTTAGTTTTGAGTCTCTCATCTATGTATATATGTAAATATTCTATTTTGGGACTCGAGTTGCCTTTTTGGCCAGACTTTATCAGTTAAGTTGTTTTATGTCTTTGCATGGCATGAAGTTATTCTATTGAGTTAGGTTTCCGCTGAGTTAAGAAAGCCAGGCCAAGGGTTCGCTTGGGGCCAGCAATGGTCTTTGAGTGCCGGCCACATCCAGGGTGTAGGCTCGGGGCGTTACAATTTTGATGAGAGTTGCATTCATATTGGGTTGTTAGTTTTTCTCCAAACTCTATTCATGTTAGCTTGAGTCCCATTTGAGGACAAATGTTCCCAAGGGGGAGATATTGTAATACCTCATAAATTGAAAGTTGAGTTTTAAAGGAAAATGTGCATTTTTGGTACTAATGCAGAGTCTGCAGAAACCACCTACGATTTGTAGGAAGTCCTATGGGCCGTATGAAGGCAATTGTTGGATTGGCTTGAGTTTTGGGAAATGTCAGATCTCTGATGTTTGATCTTCAAATAAATAGGACGAGTCTTAGAGTAGTCTATGGATCGTAGAAGGGACCCGTAGAGGTGATTCATACTTGGTTAAATTTTGAATTTGGACTTGGGTCCTACGGATTAGACCTACGAGCCGTAGAAAGGACGACCCGTAGGAAGGTTTCATTGAAATTACTTTTGGTCCAGTAACATATTCTACGGTTAACTAGGAAGGCCCCCAAAATCTCTCAAGTCTTTTTCTCCAAAATTCTCTCAAGAGCTCCAAGGTGAAGGTGAAGAGCTTGGGTTCAAGCTTCAAGGTCTCATTCTCTTTGCATTATGTCAAGGTATGTGGAAATTCACCAATGAATCCCTTTCATACATTGATTCCCAAAAGAATCTCATTCTTCAATTTAATTTCACCCAATTATCTAGGGTTTCATGTTATTCTTCATGGGTCCTATTTATTATGATTCAATTGATGGTATTTGATCTTATTATGCATGATTCAATCTAATTATATGTTTTTCCAATTGATTTCATATGGATCCATGCTTCATACTTGACTGTGACTGTGAACTCATGAACAAAGATTATGAACCTATGAATTATGATTATGAAATCTATGCATGTTTTTATTAAAAAGGTGATTTATGAACTATGAATGCTTTTGAAATAAGTGTCAAAGAATTGTGAGGCTCTCACATTAGTAGCTGTTGGATATTTAGAAGCAATCTCCTCGCCCAGACTACGTGCTCTTGTAGGATTGTCTTAAATGACCTAAGTTAGTGGATCCATGCTTTATGATTTCTTTTTAAAGGCTCTTACTATGTTTTTCTTGGTCTTGCATATCATGTTTAAGCGCATCATGTTATCATGCTTTACGCCTTTATGCGACTCCCCATATTTAGTATATTCACCGTACTAATGCATATTGGTGTCTATATTGTCTTCTAATATAGAGTCCCACGCTCCTCCTGTTGCTCATGGTTAGCTTGGATTAATTTGATAGTACTTTGGATTGGTGAGTCCTCATGCTTCGAGGACAAGACCATTGATGCTTTATTTCTTTTATAATTTTTTTGTTTCATACTTGTACGTGGTATATGGGTTACGTCCCAACCACTCTTATGATGTTAGAGAAGCTATGCCAAACACAATTTAATATTCCGCACTTATGTTCATATTTCTTTTATGGCATGAGACTTATGTTGTCTATTATATCTGTTGTGGTTCTTTACCTCATGCTTATATCAAGTGGTTTGTCTAGGGCCTTTTGCGGTTCTATTCGTCATGTCACGTCTAGGGTGTACTTTAGGTCGTGACAATTATCAACCAAATGCAATAGATGAATAATTTAACAAACATAACATGAGAAATGGGAGGAAACAATCTACATATATAGATAAATAAAAGATCCAATCCAGAACCACGAGTACATAGCCACTACAAAAGAGTACGAGTCCCAAAAGTGAACTAAAATATACACACTTGTCTGAAAATACAAAAGGCTAGCTAAACTATACAAAAGGATGCATGTATAACCCAGAACGCCATAAGCTCACCCTTGCCTCCGAATATCGCTCCAACCGGCTCGAAATAAACGTTGATAACTGGTGCTCGGACCTGCATCACGAAATAGATGTATAATTAGTTCAAATTATAAGCTGAACAAAATTCAATATTTCTGTAACAGAGAAAATATTTGTAACTTTTTAAAATTTAATACGATCTTGTTAAATCTCTTTCATCATATTAATGTTTTATCTATGTATAATTCATCCATAAGTTGTTATAATTCTTTCAGTATAGTAAAAGTTAATATAGTAATTTATTTGGAATTTCAAAGGGTTCCATTAAGTTCCACTTCTATTAATATTAATGTTTAGATTATGAATAATTTATCCTTGAAATTAAACTTGTAAAGTTTTGTAGTGTAGCATGTGAAGCCCCAAGATGCTAGAATGTACTCATTCCAAGTAACTACTATTTATTATTTCATATTTAGTAAGATTTCATTAAATATAACATTGGCTTTTAATATTCATATTTCACGAAATTCAGTTCAAAAGGTATAAGAATCTTATGGTCATTAACTTGTAATAATTTAGTTTTGCTTTGGGGGTTAATTTAATCGTTCAAATCTTATTGCCATAAGCTTGTTGAAATTTAGTTTTAGTTAGGGGGTAATTTAGTCGTTCAATTTAAAGGGTATTTTGGTAAACTAACTTTAAACTATGAGGCTTCCCAATTTAAGCTATATTCATTCACAAATAGTGCTTGAATACATATGTTGTTTATATAATCCATGCTAATTAATATAAAAAATAATTCAAATAGAAAAAACATGAAAGGTGTGGGGAGAAAATCATTACAACATGATCTTTTTAAATTCAAGTAAAAGAGTGCAAAAGAATAAAATGAACACCTTTTTCACACTAAGTTACAATAGATGGTGTTGGTTGATAAAAGTTTTACATCAACAATAAGATACAATTTCATCAATATTTATAGGAAGTAACAAATGATAAAATAACTTAGTGTCTGCAATGTTAAACTTTCATCTACGGTTTCTTCCTTCTTTTTTATGTAACGTGTAAGTCAAACGATTGTACTTTGATTTCAAGAAAAAGTAGACATTAACACCACACTATCGACAAATTCCCACTAGGTATGGCCAAAATATTGGTCAATTTTGTTTTCAGCAAAGACAAACGAATTTAGCAGAATAAATGAAAGAAAATAAAAAAATAAATATTAAAAAAAGTTTAATCTGCTAAATTACATTGAAGAGGCTATTAAGATAGAAAGACACATGAAAATTCATACATGTGTTACTTTCTACATATAACTATTCAGTGCATAACTATTCAGACACATGAAAATACATGGTTAATTAAGGAATTAACTTAATTATTATTTGAAGGGTATTGTTAGTCTCTGTATTTTGAAGTTATTTGAATTTACATGTTATAAGTTGCTTATTTACATCTCACTCAAAATCAGTTCAAATTCGGAGTCTTTTCCAGCTAGAGACATGTATTTAAGAAGAGAATATTTTTCACTATTTAATGTAAACTTTGAACAAGAATTTTTGATTCATTCAATCATCTTCATAACAATGGAATTAATAAATAACACAAAGAGCAAAAGCTGGACACTGCAATTGAAAGATTGAATGTAGGAAAATAAAAGAACAATTTAATTATTTATAAGACAATATCAACGTGTGTACAGAAGCGATGCTGAAGACGAAGATGCTGCAGAAGCTGCTGTGTTATTTGAAGAACCAGTGTAGTCTATAGTCACTGAAGAGTGTATTTCAGAAATCTGAGGACCATTGGAGTCGTATGGTGATGCAAATGAAGTAGTTGATCCATAACTGCAATATGTCGGCACAGGCATGTTTGGAGGGAGTGTGGGCAATGGAGCTTCAAAATTAAGCACCTGAATTGCTTGCCTTATAGAAGGCCTGCAATTGTTATCTGGATGAGCACACCATAAGCCAACAATTAGCAAGTGCTCCACCTCTGATGAGAGTCTAGGATCAACTGCTTCGTGAAGATTTCCCATCCCGTAAGTCTCCAAACCCAATCGATAATATTTACTTGATGCTCCTCAGCTTTCGGATCAATAGGTTTCCTTCCACAACCTATTTCTAACACGACAACACCAAAGCTATAGACATCTGTTTCCTTGCTAGCTTTGCCAGTGGTGAGACATTCAGGAGCCATGTAACCCATCGTGCCAGCCAAAACTGTTGTTTGAGATCCCTTATCATGGTCAACTAGCCTAGCTAAACCAAAATCCCCAAGTTTGGCATTGAAATTGGAATCCAACATAATATTGCTTGACTTTATGTCCCTATGCACCACACATTTTTCCCATTCTTCGTGTAGATAAAACAATGCTGAGGCCAAGCCTTGAGCAATCTTAAATCTTATTGGCCATGTCAAATGGCTTTTTCCCTGAGACATCCTTTATAAACACCTCCGAACCCACCCTGGCCAAGCATCTCTTCCCGCGAAAAGTTATTTATACATCTAACCAACTCACTGTACAAGAACTTTTTTGGTCCTGTGCTTCTTTGAAATTCATTAGTCATGGAACCATCAATTATATCATCATCTTCATCTTCTCTCACCTTCCTCTTTCTCCAAAATGCAAACAATATAAAACCAGATACTGCTATCGAAACACAACCACCAGAAATCAATCCAATCACTAGTCCTGACTTATTTTTGCTTTAAGTATCCTCTGGCACAGTGCTTGGTAGTCCGTTTACTCCCATCAAAAAATTGATTGATCATCTGGCCCTTTAATTAAACCCTATTTCGATAATATTTTTGTAAGAAACTTAAATATATATTTTAATAAATTTATGAACTTACTAAGGCTCTTTTGGTTATATACTACATATATTTACTTAAAATAAAATATTATTATTTATTGCATTAAGTGGGTAAACATACAGAATTTTTGACCAAAGTAAGCCATTAAGTAAGTCAATTCACCAAAATAATATGTTTTTTGAAATTTTACAAAACTAGAATAAACGTATTTGGCAGTAACGTTTTAGGTATTATTTTATTAAAAGAAATCAGTAACAAAAAGACAAAAATTTGACGGAGTTAACAGACCTAAAACATTACTTTCAAATACGTTTTATTAATTCGTTACTCACAGACACGTTTTATACCTAAAACGTTACTTTTAAATACGTTTTATTAATTCGTTATTCACAGAGACGTTTTAAGACTAAAAGGTTATATCTGATGTATCGTTATCTCTAAAGGCGAAATTTTCTCCATTAATAACACTCCCGACTTTCACCACCATCAACCTCACTAGTCACTCCCACAACTCCGCCTCCCCCAATTATTACGACGCTCTTCTTCCATATTTCTCCGACGACTTCACAAATTCCTCCGTAGTGCTAATGATGTTTGTCTGTATGGCTGCAACTTCAAATAGATTGAATCTCCTACTGCAAACTCTCTATCAGTCCTTCTATTATCAACAAAGAACTTCATCCTGGGTTTCCGTAAGCAAAACTCTTTTGCTGGCATTTCAAACAGTTGTCGTCTTTGCTATGTTTGTCACTATAAATTTCCCACTTTTTCAAAAATTTCTTAAAAAAATATATTGAATTGATTCTTGGAATTTGACTTTCTTCCATAGATAAAATTCAAATTTCAATAAGTGATTTCGATTAACTTGTCAGTTAGGTATTTGACCAACTAATTTGATGTTTCTGGATGTAAATCTTACTAAAAGGTAAGATTTCAATTACAAAGTTGTAATTTCAGTTTCTTACAAATTAATTAAAACATAGTAACTTATATGTTTATATTTTATTTTAAAAAAATTCATAATTCCGAAGTTTGGATACATGTGCAGACACTCAGTTATGTTTTAGCCTCTATCTGTAATTGAATTCTAAAGAGTTCTTATGGTCAGTAACGTTTCAGTCATAAAACGTGATTGTGAGTAACGAATTAATAAAACGTATTTGAAAGTAACGTTTTAAGTCTGTTAACTCCGTCAGCTTTTTGTCTTTTTGTTACTGATTTCTTTTAATAAAATAATACCTAAAACGTTACTGCCAAATACGTTTATTCTAGTTTTGTAAAATTTCAAAAAAACATATTATTTTGGTGAATTGATTTACATAATGACTTACTTTGGTAAAAAATTCAAACATACATTCTTGCAATTGAGACACTTATTTATTTTGTCATTGATGATAAATTATATAGAAAGTTTTTTTAAACTATATTGACAAAACATGTGATGGGAAGACTCAAAGTCTCCTTTCTTCTAGACTCAAAATTATTTTTAACTGATGTTTTTGATTATTATCCTCATCTTTATAATTTTGTGTAAGAATATTATTATATTGTTATTAGAGGATGTAGAATTTGTATTTTTTAATGCTACACTAGATGTGTCAAGAAGCACATGGATAACTATAGATAAATAAGAATTCATTTTATTTTGAATAAGACTATGATAAATTTACTATTGCGATACATATATATCCATTTGAAGGTTTTGTGAAATAATTTTATTCACGCTAAATAAGTAAGATTAAAATTCCAATATAATATTACATCTTGGAGACACACCCTTCCTTCCATATCCTTGAACTAGTTCATTACTTAAGATGATGTTATCATTTATCAATGTACCTGGTACAAAGGCTGGCTGATTTTTATCCACCAAGACATCCATCACACATTGCGTTCTATTAGTTAGAATTTTTGAGATAGTTTTGTATAGTAAAGTACAATAGGATATAGGCTATACTCAGATATTTTGGAAGGATGAGTTACTTTAAGAATCAAAGTTACATGGTGCAATTAATGGATTTACACATCATACATGTGGAAAAGAAATGCAAGAAAGCATCTGTTATTTCCTCTCCCATGCTTGCCCAAGTCTTTTTAAAAAATAAAGCACTAAAGCCATCACATTCAGGAGCTTTGGTATCATTTATGCCTTGTAATGCCATTACTATTTCTTGCCTGGTCACAGGCTCAATCAATTGAGCTTGCTGACTTCTATTTAGGACAGGTCCATTTCTCATTATCATTGGATTTACAGCAGGTAGTTGGGTAGCACAAGATCCCAGAAATTGTTTATAAAAGTCTATGATCTCTTCCTCAATATCAGTGCTATTGTTTCCAATCCTCCCAATAGCAGTAGATAAGCTTGTGATCTTGTTCTGGGCTTTTCTACTCTTCAAACTAGCATGAAAGTAAGCTGTGTTTCCATCCCCCAGTTGTAGCCATTGCACTCTTGACTTTTGCTTTACTATACTTTCTTCAATATTTTGACATTTTTCTAAATTACCCTTAACCTCCTTTTCAACCTTAATAATATTTTGTGCTTGCCCAGGCTTCCTCATAGTACTTCGCAAGTCATGTAAATTTTGCCTATACATTCTTACTCTTTCCCACTCCATGATATTCAGAAGTATTCAATTCTTTCAGAGCTTGTTTCACACTCCTAAGTTTCTACCACACCCCATACATTGTACCAGTGCTATGCCTTTGTTGCCAGACCCTTTGTACTGTTCTCTAGAACTTCTCATGCTTCACTAGATGATTTAAAAACTTTAAAGGCTTATGTCTTCCTCCTGTGTCAAAGTAACACACAGAGGTGAGTGATCTGAGCATCCTGAGTCCATTATCTATGCTTCCAATAGTTGCATAAATAGTAGCCATCTAGCATTCAATAGTGCCCAATCAAACCTACTATATGTGTGACCATTAATCCAGGTAAACTCCCTACCATTTAACCTCAGAATTGTCATGCCTATATCTATAAAAAATAGAGTCAAAGTCCTTAGTTTTAGCTTCATAGATTATAGAACCAACCATCTTATCCTCGACTCTATGGATAACATTATAATCTCTCATAGACAGCCATGCCCCATGATGTCCTAGATCAATGTTTCTCAGCTTTCCCCATAGTCTCCTTCTATCCTCACTGGTATGCAAACCATATACTACATAAAAAGAAAACTTGAAATTCAGGGATTTGATTCTCACATCCGAGTGGATATATTGTTCATCAATTTCCACTGGTTCACAATCTATGACTTGAGGGTCCCATATTGTCATGACCTAAGGTAGACCCTAGGCGTAACATGGCGTTTAAGACCTCGAAAGTCCCCATACAAGCCATTGAGCATTCTTCATACACGAAAATAGAAATTTTAAGAGATTTAAAAGAGTAAATCAAATCACAGAGTTTCATAAATCGAAGTGGAAAATTAACAAAGTCTCAAAGCCATCTAGTACATAAGAAGTGCTTGGGACGTAGCCCGTACATCAAGTCCAAAACTGAAAAGTAAAGACAAAATGAATAAAAGCTTGGACCTCGGAACATGAGGACTCACCAATCTTCAAATCTCTAATAAAGATCCCTAGCCATAGGAGTGCGAACCTGGAGCGTCGAACCCTACATTTGGATCAGAAATGTAGGCAAGAGTATGCATAAGTACAAAGATGCACTAAGTACGAAAGCCATGCATAAAACATTTGAAAGCATGATAAAAATGGACATTTTCATGAAATGCAATGACCAAACTAAAACATGAATTAAAAGAGTGAGAAAACATAAATCATAAGGTAAACATGGTCAATGCAAGTAACATCTTTAACCTTCATGAGACGACTTCAAGAAGTAACCTTAGTTCATTATTGTGGGAGATTTACCTTTAACCGACATGTGAGACCATGAGCTATTAACATGGAATCCGGTGTCTACCCCACACCAAAAAGAGGTGTCCTACTTGCCAAGGTAAGACCATGAATGAATTCCTAGGTATTGTGAATCCACTAGCTAATGTCTATCTAAGACAATCATCCTATGGGCACATATGTATGGGGTAAAGAGATTTCTGCTAGAAACCCGTCCTCTACTAACGGGAGAGCTTTCATCTCAATATCCTCTCGGTGCTAAGGGTAAATCCCACAGAAAAGTCATTTCCTTAACTAGTCCTTATTGTACATGGAATGGCACGTCATATTACCAAACCAAGCTAAGTCATATGTCATCCATGGAGAGGTACACTTGAGCAACCAATCCAAGCTAGGTTTCATTAGCATAGCTTCTTAACTTTGATTCAATTTAGGTGAGAAGACCTTTCAACCTTAGAATTCTTTATGTGAGAAATTCTTTCACAACAATTAACATCAACAACACCATATATGCTTTAATCTAAAAGTAATTTACATCATAATTCATCAATTTCATAAGAACATGCATAATTCCATAATTCTCCTTTCATAGTTCAAACCCACTTTCAATAATCATAATCTAGAAAACATGGGTTAGGCATGGGTTCATGGGGATTCATCTTTAAAACATGGAATTATCTCAATTTATGCTTCAAAGTTAATAAATCAATCGAATAAATCAACATTTAAAGGAATCCATGACATAAAAGGAAACCCTAACTCAATTGGGAATTTCTAGCTTTATAAATTGGAGAATTTAGGAACTCCATGGAGGAAAGGGCTCCATAGATGAACACTATCATATCTCAATGCCAAAAGCTTGTCTTCAATGGTAGGAATGGGAGACTTGACTTGAAACCCTAGGTTGACTCATTTTTCTTCAAGCTTTCTAGAGAGAGAAATATTTTTGGAAAGGAAGACTTGTTCTTTTTTTCAGAAAATAGAGAGAATGAGTTGAATTGAGTGATTTTGTGGGTAAAAACTTTATAAAGGGACTTGGGTTAAGGGAAAAACGAAATAGTATTGGGTTAGAATAATTAGGAAAATACCCAAAAGACCCTGACTTAAAACTGACGCGACCCTCTTCACGGTGGCTTTCATGGCCCGTTAAGGACCCCACGAGCCATTATGGTAGTCGTGGTCCTTGATTAATGGCTAGGGAAAGAACCCTTGCTAGTGGGTCACTTTGACGACGACCACCATGGTCCGTCATCCTCACCATAGGCCATCAAGGCCTCCGTGGGAGGGACACTGGCTATTGCAGTCACTGGTTTGCCCCCCACGAGCTTTTCAACGAGCCGTCTACCTCTCCATGGGTCGTCAAGGCCTCTGTGAGAGGGAATCCTGTGAGGTAGGCCTAGGAGACTTACCACGAACCCCTTAACGGATAATGGTCACTTTCATTGCCCATCAAAGGCTCTATGAAGGGTTCCATGGTCTAGTTCTGGCTTGTGAGTTTCCCCACTAGACTCACTTTCTAGGCTTTCTTGAATCTGAGGTGTTACAATATCTCCCCCCTTGGAACATTCGTCCTCGAATGAGATTTAAGACATCATAAGGAAGGTAGGAACTTAATCTAACAGACCATCAAGCATGAAATCACATAATGCACATATCCGAGGAGGAAACATCAACTCCAAGCTACATCATATTCAAAACATCATTTCATGAAGCCTATATTCAATTCATACTCATATGCACATAAATATGAAGAAATCGATCAAGTTAGCTAATTTTCTCAAAATTAAAGTTTTTCATGAATCATGCATAAATGAGAAAATCATGGGGATATCTATGACACATGACACCAAAATAGTAAACTATGAGGACTAAATACCTTAAGCTAGAAGAGGATTAGAAGGAAAGAGATGAGGATAACGGGACATCATATCGGCCTCGGCCTCCCAAGTAGCACCCTCAACTAATTGATTCCTCCAAAGAATTTTCACAGAAGCAACTTATTTGTTCCTCAACTTCTTGTCTTGCCGGTCTAAAATCTCAACCGGAACATCCTCATAAGAAATATTTTCCTTAACCCCCAAACCTTCTAAGGGAACTATAGATGTCAGATCTCCAACACATTTCTTCAACAAGGATACATGGAAAACTGGATGCACTGATGCCAAATCATTAGGTAAATCAAGCTCATATGCAAGTTTTCCAATACACCTCAAAATCTGATATGGGCCCACATATCGGGGACTAAGCTTCCCCTTTTTCCCATCATCACACCCTCATGGGTGAAATTTTTAAGTAGACCCAATCATTTACCTCAAACTCAAGATATGTTCTTCTAACATCGGCATAGGACTTTTGTCGACTTTGAACCATTTTCAACCTTTCTCTAATAAGTTGAATATCTCCATAGCCCCATGCATCAACTCGGGACCTATCAAAGCAACTTCACCCACCTCAAACCATCCTATAGGAGATCTACACCTCGTACCATATAGAGCCTCAAATTGAGCCATACCAATGCTTGAATGATAACTATTATTGTAAGGTGTTGATGATCATGGGAGTGATGCCGGTGGAAAAGGTAGAATTGGTCGCTTATCAACTTAAGGGTGTTTCTCAAGTTTGGTTCAATTAATGGAAAGAAGAGATGGTGGTAGATGAGGGTCCTCTTGATTGGGAGAAATTTAAGGTTGCTTTTCTTGATAGGTTCTTTCCTCTTGAGATGGGGGAAACAAAGGTACTTGAGATTATGAACCTTCTTCAAGGGGATATGAGTGTGAATGAGTATGCTTTGAAATTTACACATTGTCTAAATACACTCCAACTATGGTTGCCAATCCAGGGGCAAGGATTAGTTAGTTTGTGTTGGGTGCTTCCAACTTATTGGTCAAAGAATGCTTAACTTCCATGATTGTTAAGGATATGGATGTCTCCCTTTTGATGGTTCATGCACAACAAATATAAGAAGAAAAAACTTAAGGGGAAAACTAGGGATTCAAAGAGGGCAAAAAGGGATGACGGTGAGTTCTCACATTCAAGGGGTAAGGGTAGTAGTGAGCAAATATGGCTTGAGTGTTGGGAGTGTGGAAAAAGACATAAGGGTGAGTGACTAACTGATTCAAATTCATGTTTTGGTCTTGGAAAGATGGATCATAAGATAAGGGATTGTTCTTCGGTTGCTAGAAATGAGGGAGATAATCGTCGATGGGCTCAACCCTACCCTTCCTCAGGTCCTAGTGGTGGTTAGAAACAACAAAGGTTTTATGATCTTTTAACTCAAAAAGATTGTGACGGTTACCCTGATTCGGTAATTGGTGAATTATGGTTTTTTAGCTTGTGGTTATGTATTGCTTGATATAGAGTGTTTCATTGGGTATGGTAAGACTCCATGTATGGTTATTGTGTTTTGAGTAGTCCTTGAAATCCTTGTGTAAACTTCTTATGTGTTTACTTGTATCAATGGTTTAGTGGTTGTTAAGACTTTGATGTTATGGTTGGGTTGAGGGAGATGGATTTGAAAAGACTAGTGAGGTTTTCTCCCAAGGGGGAGATAGTGTGCTTCATGGTTGATGTGAGTAGACTTATATTGATTTTGGAAGAGTTTCTTTTTATGGTGGGGTGTGTGAAAGTTCTATGGGGATGTGATGTCTTAGTGTCCCTATCCTTTTCCTTCTATTTTTGGGTCTAGCTTGAATCCTTAGCCCTCATGGTTCACTCTTTAGGACTCGTGTGTCTTAGTCATCCTCATGTTTCCTGATGCATGCATGCTCAAATAAAAACTGATTTTCAAAGATATGATTTAACTTAATTGATTGCTTCATGTTTATGTGCATTTTAGTATGAGTTGCATATAGACCTTATGAAATGATGTTTTGAACATGCTTGAGCTTGGAGTTGATGTTTCCTTCTCGGATATGTGCTTTTATATGATTGCATTCATGTTGGCTTTTAGGTTAAAGATCCTACCATCGTTATGATATCTTGAATCTCATTCGAGGACGAATGATTCCAAGGGGAAGATAATGTAACACCTAGGATTCAAAAAGATAGGAAATTACAGCTTTTTCAGAACCTGGTGCCAGTACCAACGGACGCCACCAATGGTCCGTGGTCTGATACCCGAGCCGTAGGTAGGCCCGTGGTTGGTCAGTCCAGTTTTTGCTAAAGAGTCACGGTTTAAGTATTTTTCATACGGTTAACCAGGACAGTCCATTTTCCTATCCATGAGCCATAGGTAGGTCTCATAGGTGAGTCCCAGACATAATGAGATTCTAAGACAAAAAGTTGGAACCCATGGTAGGATGTATGGCCCATAAATGGACCCACAGACAATACATGGGTTCCGTCAATGGGGGTCCAAAATGGGAAGTCCCTGATCCCACCCACGTTTGACTAGGACTGTCCGTGGTGTGACTAACAGACTGTAGGTCCAGCCATTAGTGAGGTTCGACAGTTATTTTAATGGGGCATTTGGGTCTTTTCCCAATCGTTTAATCCCAATACTATGTCATTTTGCCTTCTACCCAAAGCCCTATATAATGATTTTAAATCCCCAAATCACCCAAACTCAATTCATTCTCTTAAATTTCCAAAAGTTGATCAAGGTCATCCTTTCAAATATTTCTCTCTCTAAGGAGGAAGAAGAAGTCAAGTAGGGTTTTAAGATCAAGTCTTCAATTCACCATTGCTCATGGGCTTTGAACTCTAAGGTATGATAGTGTTCACCTATGGAGACCTTTCCTCCATAGGGTTCCTAAATTCTCCAATTTACAAAGTTAGAAATCTCCAATTTAAGTTAGGTTTTTCTTCCATGTCATGGATGTAACATCTTGCATTTTGAAATAGCTATGAAAAAGCTTGCAATTGGAAATAGTCATTTTTGGAAAGAATTCGAAATCTGGAAATTTGGTTAAGTATGGAAAAAAAAATTGAGTTTTTGGTCAACTTTGAGCAGTCATAACTCCTAGCTCAGGAAGATTTAGGTGTATTTCCAGTTATGTTTGGAAAGCCCTTGGAATGATCTTTCCAACGCCGTTGAGTTTACTCGATTCTGAGTTCGTATGAGTGAGTTATGCCCTTTCAAAGTTGGACTGTTGGTAAGGGAAGTTCATCCGAAATTTTAAGGGTAGTTTGGTCTTTTCCCTCACCTTTTCTTTTGGTTGTATATCAAGGGTCTAAGCTGATTTTACATCAGTTTTCCCTTTTAAAATAAGTGAGAGTTAGGGTTCTTCGGAGAAAAAGGAAAGAAGAGGAGAAAGTGAAGAAGAAGCAAAGTTCGTCAAGATCGTCGTGGTTTTCGTCGGGGGTGATCCCTAATAAGGTATGTGAGATCATAGTGTTGGGTTGGTTCATTCCCCCACACGCCAAACTCGTTTAATTCCGAGAAAAGATTGGTTGTGTTTGTTGAAGTTTGTGGAATTCTTGTGGTTGTGTTGTTGAAGTTTCTTGTTGTTTTGGTACATGTTTCCGGATGGAATTTCAAGTTGAATCTATTGTATGTTGAGGGGTTTTATGATTCTAAGTGTTTGGGGCTGAAACCTTTGAAGTTAAGGTGGTTTAGAGTTGGAAAAATGAAGGAGAAAAGTCGGGTTTTCTGGGGAAAAGGCTGGGGCGTCGCGCTAGCCAGCGCGCCCCAAAAAGGGCTCTGAAGTCCCCCCCTTGGGGCGGCGCGCCATGCAGGCTCTCTGAAACTTGAGGGTTGGCACCCCGCGCCTCTCAGAGCGCCAAGGACGCCAGTCTTCCTCATTCCTTCCCCACTTTTTCATGCATGTTCCTTGGTAATGTACCTATGTTTTATAGTTGTTTTCAACACTCTAAGGTACAGCTCAACATCCCGAACTCATCCATAAACATGAGATTATTACCCTTGAATTCATAATCCAATTCGAGGAAAGTTCGGATCAAAGTCAAGTGAAGTTAGAGTCAAGTCTAGAAGTTAAGAAGCAAGTCAAAGCAAGTCTTCAAAGTTTTTCACGAGTCTTTGTTGAACGTTTTAACTTCATTTTAAGGCTCATGTTTCAAGTTAAGTAAAGAGTATAGAGTTGAGTTCATTTCTCAAAAGTTATTAGGGAACTAAATATTCCCAAAGAAGTTTATAAATGTTTTTACATTTGAGTAAGAAAGGAACTATGTTTTCCAAGTGAGCCTTTGGGCTAGATTTTGAGCAATTATCTCAAACTAAAGAAAGAGGTGTTTAAAACACATATGAGCTAAAGTATTTTGGGAGTAGTATTGAGCACCGAATTGGGGACGCGAGTTCATATTAACTCAACTCTCCATAAGAACCATGTAGCCAAACATGGGACTTAACGGGTCATTCTTTTTAGATGATCACGTAAGATTAAGCTAGTGGATCCACTAAGTTAAGTAAGGTTCTATAGCACGGACAGGTATAGGATGGTCCTTGGGCAACGTGAGGTAAAACGTTGTATCATCACTAGGGCACATAGTGGTGGTTGTCGGTTAAAGAATCTCCCACTAAAGTTATATTACTTTTATATAAGTAAAGTTGAGTTTGTTATTGCTTTATCCTTAACGAACTAAGTTGTTTACATTGTTTTACAAGCTTTATATACATTACATGTGTCTTATTACTTTATATTGAGTTCGGTTATTTATGAGTTGAACAGAGCCAAGGTAAGAGTTCATTTGTACTCCTTTCAAGCTTAAGTTGTTGTTTAGCTTTCCAGCTCGCATACTCATGCATTCAATGTACTGATTCCAGTTGGCCTACATCTTATGACGATGCAGACGCAGGTACCCAGGATCAGTATCCAGCCCGCCGTTGATCTAGCTGAGCACTCCAGAGTCAGTGGTGAGCCTCCTTGCCTTCCGGAGGACTCTGTTATTTTGTGTTCCTAGTTTTGCTTTATTAGGATGTTGTGGGGTCTGTCCCAACATCCATCTCAGTGTTATAGAGGCTTCATAGACAGTCATTCAGTTAGTATTGAGTCTTTCATCTATGTATATATATGTAAATATTCTAATTTGAGACTCAAGTTGCCTTTTTGGCCAAGATTTTATCAGTTGGGTTGTTTTATGACCTTTCATTGCATGAAGGTATTTCTGTTGAGTTAAGTTTCCCCTGAGTTAGTAAGTTAGGCCAAGGGTTCGCTTGGGGCCAACAATGGTCTTCGAGTGCTGGTCTTGCCCAGGGTGTAGGCTCGGGGCGTGACAATGGATTCCTTTCAATGTTGATTCACTTGATTGTTTCATGACTTTTATGCATGAATTGAAGAAATTGCATATCTTCTCTTTATGAAATAGATGTAAATGAATTTGAAGATGCGTTGACTTTGAAAATATGATGATGCTTATGAATTATTAGAAAGAATGCATGTTTGTCAAAGTATGTTTATGGTTCAAGTAAGCTTATAGATGAAGATAGCTATATGTTCTATGAAGCTTGGCCACATGACATGAACGACATCTAGACTTGCCCTCAATGCTTTTCAAGCTATTTTCCTAAATTAGGTCTTAATTAGTATGGTATCCGAATATGCCATCAATGATTATAGACCTTTATTTCAAAACTATTTCCATTAGTAGTAGGGCATTTCTAGCATAAAGTGAATGACTATGGGCCTTAAAAGCTATTCTGAAAAGATCATGGAAGGTGAAAGGTTTTCTCACACATGGTCAGAGGATATATCCCATGATAAGACAAGCAGAGACTACTCATGTCTCTTAAAGATAAGACAAGTTAAGATTAATAACTACTCTGTGGATTTATTCTTAGCACCAAGAGGATATTGAGATGGAAGCTCTCCCGTAGTTGAGGCTGGGTTTCTAGTAGCAATATCCTTATCCCATACCTATGTGCCCCCATAGGATGTTGTCTTACATAGACATTAGCTAGTGGATCCACCTAAGCTAAATGTTCATGGTCTTACCTTGGCAAGTAGGACACCGCTTTTCGGTGTGGAAGACACCGAATTCTATGTTATATCTCACATGGTCTCTATGTCGGTTGAGGCTACTTCCCACAATAATAAACTAAGATTACTTCAAGAAGTATCTCACATGTGTTCAAAAGATGATTTTACTTGCATTGATCATGATGACGACTTATGTTTTCTAACCTTTTTATCTTATGTTTTGACTTGGTCTTTGCATATTACAAAAATGTCCTTTTAGCATGATTTCACAACATTTATGCATTGCTATCATACTTGGTACATTTTTGTACTAACACATACTCTGGCACATTGTTTCACTAATCTACGGTCCGACACTCCTATTCCGCATTTTCATGGCTAGGGATCTTTTAATAGAAGTTTGAAGATTGGTGAGTCCTCATGTTTCGAGGACCAAGCCTTTATTTTGTATTGTCTTTTCATTTCAGTTTTGAACCTGATGTACGGATTACGTCCAAAAAACTCTTTTGTATTTGATGTCTTGAGACATTGTTAGACTTCCACTCATTTTGACAAACTCTTTTATGATATAAACTGTCTTTTAAACTCGTTAGATACTATTATCTTGTATGATGTATTCTAAGTGGCTTGTGTAGGGCCTCTTGGTGTCCTACACACCATTTCACGTTTAGGGTGTACTTTGGGTCATGGCAACTGTTGTTGATTTTCTTTGTGAGAACATGAAATCGCTCTTAATGAGAGGGCACTTGCATGCATTTTTTGAAACATGTTCTTGCATTAGACAGGAGGCTAAAGTAAGCTTGAGTTTGTTTTGAGACTAGCTAGTCATCATTTGAAGCTTTGTGATCATGATTAAGTGTAACATGTTATTGATAGTAGTCTTACTTTGGCACTTGCATGTTAGCTCTCATTAAGTACTATTGTAGACACCCTTTTTGAGGTTTTTGTGTTCTTGATTTACTTGAGGACAAGCGATAGTTTAAGTTGGGGTGTTGATGAGTGGTAGATTTGCTGTAACGACTCGGAAAAAAAATGATAGGTTAAGCAAGAGCCTATGACTTTGTGTTGACTTTATAATGAGGTTCTATGAGGGGTTTATATGTAATTTCGTTTTAATTGTGTAACTCCGACAATTTAAAATGAATAAGAAGAAGCTT
>JAJOOE010009649.1:0-25742 GCA_036250405.1 Solanum raphanifolium | reverse complement strand
ATAAACTCCCTTAGAAAATAAATATATATTATATAGTAGAAAAAATGATTTATAAGTAGAATATTATATAGGGAGTTTATGATGGGACATTCAAATGTCCCATCATAAACTCACTCTTATATATAAGTAGAATAGAATAGAATGTTGAAAAAATATATTCTATCATTAATATAAATCATAAAGTAGAAGGAAAGTAAAATTTTAACATATTGGTCTTAAATTAATTTCTATAGTTTGTTAGTTAAATTCATCTTCAACTTCACTTGGCAATTAGGTATCATGCATGTACAGTAACAAATCAGAAATTTAAATAAGAAAATTCAAAAATAAAATAAAATATAACAATATATAAAAGGTCATTCAACAATTTATATATAAACGAAAAGATAATGTATCCCTTTACATAGCTCTATGCTACTCATTATATTTTGCTTCAAATATTCATCAATCTTTCATATGAAGGAAGGGTTAGAATATTTTATATTAATTAAGGGAATAAGTTGTTATCTTGAATTAGTTTTATAATTGAGAGAGACTCAATCTTGTTTGGCTAAGTAATATAAACTAAGGAAAGTTTGAGCTATAAAAACATAATTAGAATTCGAAACAAGAGGTTGAACCAAACAACTCCTAAGTATTTGTTAAAATTATTGAACAAAATCAAAGTTGTAACTTGCAAGTAGTGGAGAAAATACCTTTTGCCAATATTTTAATCAATTATTATCTGAGGTTCTATGACTATTTTTTTTTATTTAAAAAATAAATATAATATCATCGTCAAACTCATTTATGTTATTGTGTTTCAATGATGGACCTCATGTTTAATGGTGGAGCTAAAAGGATTCGAAAAATATAATAATAACAACATTCATCTTATTATAAATAATTGTTTTAAATAACTTGCTTATTTACAACCTTAAAAGAGAATTAATTAAAATTCTCATTTGACTTTAGAAAAACAAGTTTATAAATTTTCAAAAAAGTATTGTGAGGATAAATTAATAAAATTATTCTTTTTATTTATAATTTTTTTAAAAGATACGTAAAAAAAATAAATAAACAACTAATATAATTCGAAGAGAGTAGAATTTAAGCAAAAGGTTGAACCAAAAAATTCCTTATCATATTCTTCAAAATTATTAGACGAAATCAAAATTGCAACTAGTTGATGTGTCCACAAAGATGTGGCGAAAATACCTTCTGCGAATATTCTAGTATCGTTGTCTTATGTACTCTATATAATAATAGAGTCGGAATTTTTATTAACGAGTTTAAAATATAAAGAAATATAAATACAAAGAATTCAAAGGAATTCAACCTCCACTAGTATATACTCATATAAAAGTAATTTTAATCAAATAAATAGTAGTATAATCTTGATTCACCTTAACCCTTCCTGATTATGTTTCGTCAGTACGACATCAAAAATGATCTTTAACGGTAATTAATTAACGATAATAGTTTAATCGTTGCTAAATATGTATTTTCAATGACAATAGCTTAGTTGCTGCTAAATATATATTTTTAGCAGTAATTAACATTCTCTTAAATATCCATAAAGTTCATAATGATGTCAGATCAAATGACAATTAACTAACATTAATAAAAAAAAATTATTATTTTTTATTACTAAATATATTTATTGTTACTAAAAATTATTTTTATTATAACACCGTATATCTGGAAGGTGGGAAGGAAGCAAAATCACCAAATATCTGAGTTCATAGAATCTGATCGATCATGACTAGGCCACACCTTAGTTTGACAGCTACATTAATTATCAAGCTACACCCATAATTATTATTTCAACAGTTGAATTAATTTTGTTTATTAGTACTTTTTCCGTCTAATAATCGTTTCTAATATATTAAAAATAGTTACTTCGTACCTCTCCTTTTAGGCGAGCTACTTCATTCCAAACCTTTCTCTAATAATAAGGTAAGCTTGAAAGCCGCCGCCCTTTATACTTCTAATACTCACTCAATTTAAAGAGTCAAGAAATAATTTATTTTTTATGTCTATTTTACTATTATTTAAGAGATATATCAAGTCAATAGTAGACAACTATTGTTAGATGGAGAGAGTAACATATAATATCTTATAACCATCTGATTAAACTGATTTATGGTAACAACATCTAGTGTCGTGAAAATTAGATTATAAGGTTAATGAGTTTTTAGTGATTTGATAAAACAAAATTATTGAATTATTGATTTGATATTGGTTTTTTAATACTCGATAAACTCACTCATTAAAACAATAGTAATTTCCTACTTTATCTCTATATAAATATTAATAAATATTAATATCAATATCCTATTCTATTAGTTACTACCTTGATCCTTTAGTCTTTAATTTACATTATTGTCGTAATTGTTATATTTGTGTTGCACTTGTATATAACTATTTGATGAGTATTTTCTTATTAATTAAATTGAAAATCGAACTCTTAAAGATCAAAAATCGATAAATCGATAAAAGATATCTTATTGATTTGATTATTGATTTAACATATTTAAAAATTGAAAACTGATAAATCGAATTGATAATGCATAAAATCGAAATGAACAGATTGATGCGCACCTTTTGTAAAAATAATTACTAATGATTATATTAGATTAAATTACTCACCTTATATTTTTAGAATATTGCCTTTTTCTGAACTGTGCTAATATAATTTTAATTTCTGGAAAAAAAATTCTACTAATTTGCAAAAATATTTGAAAATTAGAATTTTCAAAAATAAATACTTGTACGCCGACCAGGAATCTCCTTACGCCATATACATTAGACCACCGACCGACCGCCTATTTGCCTGTGTCTAATAAATAATGTTATATTCAGCTTTCGTTACATATTTACATGTATTGAATTAAAAAAAAAAAATTAAAAAATATCATGTAAATTTAAAAATTATATCACCCACTTTTTTTTTTACCCCTCTAGACCAGCTAATAAAAAGGATAAATATACACCATTTATTAGACAAGATATATACACATTATTATTAGTTTATTCAAAGATATTTATGTAATTACCTTATAGGTATTCAAATAAATTAGAATCAAATTAAAAAAATACTGATATAATATGAGATTTCCTTTACTAGAGGGATTTAAAAAAGATTGTATTAAAATTTGATATATATGTTACTATCCTATCCCTAATTATTTGTCCACTTTTGAATTGACACACTTATTAAGAAAATAATGAATAACATAGTGAGTTTACTGTTTTACCCCTATTAATTATGAAGTGAATGAACTACAAATTTAAAATTTTTAAGAAGTTCTACTTTTATCAAAATTAATTAATTGAGGGTGTAATAGATAAAATTTATTCTTTCTTGATTTTTCAAAATGAATAGGTAAAAAAAATAGAAAAATAATTAAGGACAGAAGGAGTAGTAACATAGTAATTGGCCCTACCATAATTACCAAAAAAGTAATAACGCCAATAATCAATTGTTACGATATTAAATTGGAATTTTTATTATTTTAAAATAATACTAGTTGTCATTTCACCCTATGATGTTCTAATCCACCAAAAGCTCTTTCTTAATCTTTCCTAATTCTCTTAAACAAAAATAGCTTTGGACAAAAATTATTAATTAACAATGTAATTAATCATGTGAAAATCCCCTTTATTAGTTGGATCCACAAAATTAATAAAGAAAATAAAAATAGATGGACCTAGTGGTAGGCACAAACAATGAGTGTCGCCATTTGTTGACTTACAAACATTGAAACAAAAATATTTAATGTTTTTAATATCTTCACTCTGTCATCCAAATTTTGAGAGTTAATTTGCAATCTATATATTATATAAAAAAATATTATTATAAATTATAATAATTTGTTTTTTATAATTAATAGTATCCTAATTACCTTTTATGCACCTTAACTTATTCAACAAACAAAAATATCACATAAATTAAAACGAAAGAACCAAAGGATAGTAGAAAAAAATGATGTTATAATGACGTGTGAGGATAGACATTTACTCTCTATATTTAATATATTACCAACTTTTTTTATTGTTAAATTAAAAAAACAAAAAAAACGAGCTGTATATATATAGTGGCCAGAAAGGCAAAAGTTGTGGGGATTCATTTTTTTTCTTCTTAATTTGTGTGATTATAATCCCCTTTTCAGAGAACTTCAACAAACTCCAAAAATTGCTCTATCAATTTGCTTCTTTATCATAAATTATCCCTAGTTCGATCTCGATTTACTAATTTCCGAGATCGTACGTAGATTTTCATCGAGGCTTTAGTCGGCGCATACACGCCGACTATGGCCTTATTCTCTTCTTCTGAAACCACAATATTCAACAAATACGAGATAGGAAAACTCTTAGGATGTGGCGCATTTGCCAAAGTGTACCACGCTAGGGACATCAAAGATGGCCGTAGCGTGGCGATTAAAATTATTAACAAAACAAGAGTTAGTAACGCGATTTTAATGGCGAATATCAAACGTGAGATCTCAATTATGAGACTTCTACGACACCCACACATCGTCAAACTTGACGAAGTGTTGGCTACCAAGACGAAGATCTACTTCGTCATGGAATTTGTTAAAGGAGGCGAATTGTTCGCCAAAATTGCTAAAACTGGAAAATTTTCCGAAGATCAAAGTCGGAAAATTTTCCAGCAACTCATATCAGCTGTTCGTTATTGTCATTCTCGAGGTGTGTACCATCGTGATTTGAAGCCAGAAAATTTACTTATTGATGAAAATGGTGATTTGAAAGTTTCTGATTTTGGGCTAAGTGCGTTAACGGAACAAGTACAACAAGATGGGTTGTTACACACGCTTTGTGGGACCCCATCTTACGTGGCACCAGATGTTTTAACAAAAAAAGGATATGATGGAGCTAAGGTATGTTAAATTATATAATTTAATGATCTGTTATGACGACTTACAAATTGCATATATATGAGAATGATTTTTAGAGCACTAAGATGTAGAAATGAAATTTTTCATAAAAATGGCATAAAATTTAGATTAAGTTTGTAAAAGGTTGCAAAATCAAATCTCGAAGATCTTATAAATGTGATATGTGAATATTCATCTTTTAATTTGAAAAAATTCATCCATTTTGTGAGGAGTGACCAAGTCAATTTCAGGATTCTATTGTATCGTGAAGGATTTGTTCTTTAAGGACGTTTGCTTTCACATTGTAATTGAATTTGTCCTTTTTATGAGAAGTGACAAAGTCAATTTTGAATTCTATTGGATTGTGAAGGGATTTGTCTATATACTCAGTAATATTTCTTTTAGGAAGTTTATTTTCACATTGCGAATGCAGTCCTTTTTATGAGAATTGGCAAAGTCAATTTCAGGATTCTATTATATTGTGAAGAGATTTGTTTATATAGGAATTATATTACTTTAAGGAAGTTTGTTTTCACATCGATAATGAATTCATCTTTTTTATGAGAAGTGACAAAGCCAATTTTGAGGATTCTATATATCGTGAAGAGATTTGTTTATATAGGAACTATATTTCTCTAAGAAAGTTTGTTTTCACATCGATAATGAATTCATCCTTTTTATGAGAAGTGACAAAGTCAATTTAGGATTCTATTGTATTGGGAAAGGATTTGTCTATATATGAGTAATATTTCTTTTAGGAAGTTTATTTTGACATCTCCAATTCTTTCTTATTACTTTTTTATTATTTTATTTTCTAACAGGCGGACATTTGGACATGTGGAATCATCTTGTTTGTGTTAAATGCTGGATATTTGCCATTTCATGATTCAAATCTTATGGGGATGTACCATAAGATTATCAATGGAGAATACAAGTGTCCAAAATGGATGTCATCCGAGTTAAAACGATTTTTACGTAGACTTCTTGATACAAATCCAATAACAAGAATAACCATTGAAGAAATCATGAATGATCCTTGGTTTAAGAAAGGCTTGAAACGCGTTAAATTCTGTGAGGAAGACGGGAAGCCTCATAGACGAATTCAGAATTCAGATTCGACAGGTCAAGATGAGCCTAGAGCGGAAATAGAAGAGGTCAAGGAGGGAGATGACAAGAACAATAATTCTTATTTGAATGCTTTTGATATAATTTCATTCTCTATGGGATTAGACCTCTCAGGATTGTTAAATGACGGTTTTAACCCTTTAGAGGATTTCGAACGATTAGTTGTTGAAGGGTCATTGGAGATAGTAATGGAGAAGGTAGAAGAAATGGCAAAGAAGGAGAATATGAGGTTAAAGAAGAAAAAAGAATGGGGAATAGAGTTGAAGAAAGGTAAATTGATTATGAACATGGAAATTTACAGAGTGATAGATGGGTTTGTTGTTGTTGAGGTTCGTCGAAAAGTTGGTGATATTGATATGTACAAACAAATATTGAAGAATAACATGAAGCCAGTAATTCTCGGCCAACAGCCGATGGAAGTATTGATTTCAACAGAGGTGGATCCATAATTTAGAGTCAGTAGATTCATAATTATATTTGATCACAAGTGAGTGTGCTTTGTACATAATAAAGAGAGAGTATATTAAACATTTAAAAAAAAGAGGTGTGTAAAAGGGAAGTTATTCATCACTTACCCATATATACTGTTAATATTTTTTTTCGTATGTGGGTTGAAAATTTTGTTGTGAGAAATAAAACTACACTATTATTGTGTGTGTAAAAATTAGTTGGTAACCTAATAATTAAAATTATAACAAATCTCTAGCATGTGTTAAATTGGTATGAAAATTTTCTTATTTGCCGCGTATATAACTTAAATTTATTTATATTTTACTTTTTCCTTTAAAAAGTAGATAGTGTGAATGATAATTGAATGAATATCATATAGTAAATAATAATCAATGAGATATTTTAATTTGATTGTAAATTAGAGATTCAGATTTAAATTCTGAAAATAAAATTTATGATTAAAAGAAGTTACCCTTTTAAATAAGTTTTAGCTCTTTGTCTCTATCAAACATTAATTTAAATTAATCGAATGAGTAAATTTAAAATATCATATGATTATATTAATTAAAAATAAAGAAGAATAGGTCGTGTTGTCTCTTGGAATAATAGAAGTCTGCCCCTGGTTGTTGGCCAAATGATTTTGCCGTGTTCTTTTTAATACTCATCATATTTTTATAAAACTTCTATATTCAAATTTACTATCAAAATATAAAAATTTGACTTTTAATTATCAGCCGACAGAAGAGAGATCTTTGTTATCTTTGTCTCTTCAACCTCCAATTTTTGACTTATTCTTATTTCACTTATGTGTTTAATTTATATAAAAAAAAATTTCTTATATTTTCTTAATAAGAAAATAAGAAGCTGTGAGTTTGAGTCTTGAAAATTGATATAAAGAAATTTATATTAGCAAGAATATTCTTTTTTAATCAACTGTAAATGATATGAATTTAAATTAATCATACCAATAATTATTGAAAATCAAATAGTTAGAAAATAATATTTATTACATCTTATCGAAGAAATGAGATCGCACAAATAACTCATCATCAAAGCTTGTTTTGCTCTTGCTCTACCACTTGTCTTATTTCCTATATTAATGTTTTGACTTGTATGCATATGCTCTATTACGGAATATGGGATTCGACTCCTCTCTATTTTTATTCTGTTCATTTTCTCTAAGTTTTTATTGGATGAGATATATATTATGTTATAGATATAAATTAATGGTTGAAATTAATTATAATTAAGGTAATGAATAGTTTATATATTTACTCCCAAAATATTAGACAATTCTACATTTCTAGTCACTAATTTTTTATTCTTTTTACTTTTTTTTTATTTTAAAGCAGCGTAATCAGGGAACTTTGAAGGCTTATAATATGTATTTTCAATTATTTGTATTTTATTAATATCTATTTTGTCAAATATATCACATATTTGATTGCTATCTTATTTACAATACTTGCCCGACTTGAAAAAAAAATTACACTAAATTCTAGTAATATATTTTTTTAAAGTACGAGGATCCAAATTTACCTTCTCCTTGAAACATTGCAATTAATTCTTTTTCAAAGTATCAAAATTAGATTAAAAATAGTTGGAATTTTTTTTATAAAAAAAAAAAAGCAAAATAAAATAAAATAGAACTAAGTACGATTTTTAAAATTAATTGAAGGCAAGTAAGAAAAGTTTTATATAGGGATAAGAGTCTGAAAAATATCCCAACTTTGGTCGTATTTGTTGTTGCGATACTAAACTTTCATAAGGACCTATTACCTTCCTAGACTATTTAATATCGTATTTTTTACCCCCTGAACTATTTAATAGTGTATTTTAAAGGTATATATGTGCCTACGTGGACACATTACTATTTATAATTTTGCATTATTTTTTATGTCCACGTGGGCAAATATATATTTAAAATACAGTATTAAATAGTCTAGGGAGGTAATAGGTCCTCATGAAAGTTTAGTATCGCAACAACAAATCCGACCAAAGTTGGGATATTTTTCAGACCCTATCCCTTTTATATATTTAGGAAAGATATCATGTACAATTAAAATTGGGGGATTAAAAAAATATTTTTAAAATAAATATATGAATGTAATTAATTATCTTAATCATAGTTAGTACTTATCATATCTTTAATTTATTAAATCTCAACTATTGATTTAAATTTGTGACACCTGCCTCTCCTCGGAATAAGAACTTGAGGAAAATTGAAAGAATGGAAAATGGAGAGAAGCCAAATTCCGAAATTTGAGATTTAATATTTTCTTTGTCTCAATTTATATGAGTTAGTTTGACTTAACACGAAGTTTAAGAAAAAATAAAACCTTTAAAAATATGTGATCTAAAATAAATCATAAATATTTGTGTAGTTATAAGTCATTTCATAAAAAAAATAATAAGAATTTTAAAATTAAATTGTTTCTTTATATTGAAATTTGAGATCTAATATAGTACTTGTCCACTTTTTTTACTGTCCACAAGTACTTAGCGATAGAGAGAGTATTATTTATTGTGTTCTACTTTTATACATTTTTTAAGAATATGATAATTAAAAAAAAAATATTATTCTTATTTTTATTTATATCTTAAGATATGATTTCTCTTTATTAAATATTTACTAGTTTATAGCCCCAAAAAAGTGGGTGGAACTTCATTAAAATACCTCACTATTTTTATGTTTATTTTTGCAAATGCGTTCCTTGTAAGTTGTATGGCTTATAATATGGTATATTTACTGTAAAGAAAATTAATTTAAATAGCCCGTCCATCTATGCATTAAATTAAAATCATCGGCGGATATATTATATATGTATAATTCATATATAATGTGTATAATCATATACAATCTATGTACACTGGCAGAAAAAAAGAGTAAATTTACCCAACTATTTGTATAAAAATGTAGAGTTGTTTATAACAGATTTCAAAAATGGTACCCTGAAAATTGATACACTAGTTAAGTACAATATTTTGGTCATGGATTTGATAATCAAACCATATAAGCTTTGATAAAAATTATAAATATTTATATTAGGATATGTTGTCTACTATCACACCTTGAATTGTGGCCCTTCCTTAGACTCTCTACATGAATGCATGATACTTTATACACCAGACTGCCCTCATAGGCATCTAGTATCCAAAATCTATTAGCTCGACTAAATCAGATTTACGCTGCATAGTTTCCATTATTCCATTAAACACGACAACGCTCCTTACGAAGAATTTTTCTTCATGAAACACCAGCAGATTAAAGAGAAAATCACAAGCAAGAGTATGGTATCTATGAGAACAAAAATCACTTGTACTTCGAGAGATATATTGTACACAACAACACCATGATTAGGAAACCTCAACTACAAAATGAACATCTAGGCTACGCGGTGAACAAACCGGGAATTCTAAATAAAATGCAAGAATGCTATACCTGAGATCTGAACATGCTAGTTAAAGAAGCTTTTAAACCGACTTTCCCTCCATATGTAAAGAGGATTCGACAGTTACATAGATAAGACATCTTAACTTGGCCTCAACCGACAACTAAACAATCCAACTTTGAGAAATGCACATATAGACACCTCAACTAATCACCACTGTGTCAGTTGAACACTCCAACTTACAAAATGATCATCCAGACAACTCCAAAATTTATCGGTGTCAGGCATCCATGAGACACAATAGAGACGAGCTGAGGTTTCTCAAAGTTGGGAGTATTTAGTTGAAAGTTGAGGCTAAGTTAAAGGTGTTTATGTATGTATTATGCCTACGCTATTTGCACAGTATGACGTTTCCGATGAAGGGGATTCAATGGAACCACTCACGTGCACCTAGCTCAGCCCCTGCATTTAGGACAAAATATGAACAAGGAAGTGTGTGGTAATCAAGGTAACTGCTCTTGCTGTATCAGATGGTTTTGGAGTAGCAGTTGCTGCTGCTCCGGAGGTTGTTGCTGGTTATCTAAATGTTGTTCCTGCTGAAGTTGATTATTTGGTGGCTGCTCGTGAAGCTGGTCTTCCGACTGCTGAGGCAGCTGCTGATCTTCTTGCCAAGTCCAAACGATATCTTGAAGACCCGGTCTTAGGCCTTCGTTCAATATCTGCTGATATTCCAATGTATCCCCATTTGATTTTTTCACTTCCACCAAATGAAAAGCTTCAACGACCTCAAAGATCTCCACGTCAATGCTCAAAGTTCCCTTTTTTCCTTCTTTTGTTCCTTCGAACCTCAGTAATCCTGCATCCCTTTTGCAAACTTTCAGCTTGAGATGTTTAGCAATATTTTCGAGCTTGGATATGATCACTGAAGCAGTTTTCCTGGATGTGAATTTAGTTTCTTTCTTTAAACAAGGTTCCTCGAACAATCTGGATAAATCGAACTTAGCATAAAGGGAAATGATATCAAATGCATTCAACTTTGGAATCGAAGCCACTTCTTGGTTGTCCTCTGTATTTGCTGAAGCTGAATCCGTGCTTACTTCGTCTACTGCTGTAGATTTAGAGGAAGTTGAAATACCCCTCCGGAACCACGAACTTGCTCTAATTTTTGCAAGGGTAATTCTTGAACTTGGATAAGGATCCAACATTCTTGAAAGTAGACGTCGGGCTTCTGGTGGAAACCAACTCGGACATTTGTATTCAGCTTTCCCAATCTTCCTATACATCTCCATCAAATTTGAGTCTTGAAATGGAAGATAACCAGCCAACAAAACGTATAGGACAACCCCACACGACCAAATATCAGCCTTAGTCCCATCATAGCCTCTTCTGTTGATCACCTCCGGAGCAACATAAGCTGGAGTCCCACACGTCGTGTGGAGGAGTCCGTCTTGGTGCTTTGACTCAACTAGAGCACTTAAACCAAAATCTGAAATTTTTAAGTTTTCATCGTCATCTAACAGCAAGTTTTCAGGTTTCAAATCCCGGTGATAGACACCCCTGCTATGGCAGAAATCTACAGCATTTATCAACTGCTGAAAATATTTCCGTGCGGCGTCCTCTTTTAGCCTTCCCTTAAGTACCTTGTTAAAGAGCTCACCTCCTTTACAATATTCCATGATAAAGTATATCTTGGTTTTTGTCGCCATGACCTCGTAAAGATGCACGATATTTGGATGTCTGACTAGCTTCATAACAGATATCTCCCGTTTGATCTGATTCATGAGCCCGACCCTGAGAACTTTTTCCTTGTCTATGACTTTGATGGCAACACTCTGTCCGGTTTTGATATTCCTTGCATAGTAAACCTTAGCAAATGTACCTTGACCTAATAATCTGCCCACTTCATAGCGCTCCATCAGTATGCTTCCTTTATTGGCCATTAAAAAAAATCTATATATCTCTTTCTAGTACAAACTTAGATGCAAAACCTTATAAACTACTGCCACTCAACCATCCGCGCACAAATTATCGTTTATTAACACAACACGCAATGTACAGCTACTCCATGCACTTTGCATCTTGGCGCAAGCAATGATGCTATGGTTGTTGCACCTGGGCTCAATATTCTCAAGGATGAAAAATGGCAACTCTACTAAGCCCAAAGCCTCGAGATGATCACTTTTAGAATTTGAGACACTCAAACACATTTTTCAGCATTCCTAGGATTATCTCTTCTCAATTACCACTACAAAACGCTGAAAAAGTGCGTAATCAAACAACTAGATGAACTTCCACTGCCTCCCTGGAAAAGATGAAATACGAGGAAACGATTTCAGTAGCTAGACAGTATTATGCTTCCAACTATAGAAATTAAAGATTTGAAAGGTAAAGAACTGCATCTTGAGTAAAATTGGTGTTAGTTATTGATTGATCATATATGTGTATTTACCCCGAATTGGTTATACATGTTTGTATTCAAACAAATCAATTTAAACAACAATTAACAGAGAACATCTATTGCAAGGAACCTATAAAGAAAGGTGCAATGGAGGAACTATACAGTTGATCTAACTTTATGTGAAATATAAATGAACAAACTTTTGAATGGAAACTTTGGCACAACTATAAAGTTGCTCCCGTGTGATCGAAGGTTACGAAGTCGAAGCAACCTCTTGCAAAATGTAAAGTATAATCCGGAGATTCCAAGTTACCCTTCCTATAAATGAACAAATCCCAAAGAAGGCTCGAGAAATAATGACACTTATTCGGGAATTCCTACTTCCAAGGAAACAAATGATAGTTCAACAACAACAAACACATTGAAATCCCACTGGAGTGTACCCAAACCTTACCCTACCTCGTGGAGCTAGATATGTTGTTTCTGAAAGAAACTCCGGGCCTAAATATCGCATATTCAAGTATTAAGAAAAAGAACAAACTAAAAACAAGTGATAGTTCCTACTTCAAGAAGAACATGTTGTTTATAGAACATCAAAGTTAGTGTTTGTTATCTTAGACATTTAAATTACTCAAAAACTAAAAGCAACAGCTAGTACATACAAATAAATCAATATAAAAAAATCAGTCAGACACTCAAATAAATTATCCATAATAGCTGTAAAGGTCTCTTCTTTTTCTGAAAATAAGCTGTAAAGTTTCTTCACCAAAATCCCACCATGAATAAAAATCACAGAAATCCTGCAATTGAGTATTAATTTAAACAAAAATATATATCAATAAACAAAAAAATCATTTTTTTTTTTCAAAATTAAGGGTAGGGAAAGGGGAAATGGAAATTGAACCCCGTTCAGATACCCAACCAACTAAACTACTAATATCGTCAATCAAATCAACCCTTCTGTTAATCCGCAATTCAACAGAAGGGTTGTATAATAACACATCAAAGGGCCAATCTTGAATCATATTATCTCAAAAAAACAACAAAACAAAGAACACCCAAAATCAAGAAAACAATACAATTATGATGTCTTTATGAAAAATATATCAAAAAAGTTGAAATTTTTACCTTTTAATACAGATTTTTAAACAAAAGGGAGAGAAGAAGAAGCCCTTGTAGCTGTAGAAAATAAAGATCTTTTTTTTTTTTTGCGTTCCTAATTTGAGAAAGACAGGAAAATACACACACAAGTGGCAACGTTGTATGTGTTTTTAGGACGCTGTTAATACGGCAGGAGAGACATGTTTCAGTGTGAGATGGGCCCATGCCAAACACCGTAATCAATTTGTTTCTCCTACTTTCCACTTTAGTTCGTTGATAATATTTTAAAATTTCAATTTTCTATTTATTAAAATTACGAAATCAAATAATTTTTTGATCAATTTAACGTAAATTTAATATAAGATCATGAAAATTGGTGTAAAATTAAAAAAAAAAACTCTTTTTGTCCTAATTTATGTAACACTTTCGTTTTTCGAGAGTCAATAAATCTAAGTTTGATCCGAAATTTATGCATGAAATCTTCAAATTTTTTGAAATGAAAATTTATATATTTATAAACTATGTAAAAAGTATTATAAATCACAATAACTGACAATTCAAAATAATTAAAAGATATGAAAAGATCACGATGAAAAATAAAATTATTTAAATCTCAAAATTTGAAAAGTGTCACATAAATTAATACGGAGAGAGTAAATACATTAAAATGATGAGAGTTATATACTTTTTTCAATCATAACAGTAATTAGAAGTTACGGGAAAAAACTAGGCAATGCCACGTGTTAACATGATATTTTTCTTTTCTTAGTATGTTATTTTTCTTTTTTGGGACTTACCATATGCTATTTACACGTTTACTCTATTTCACGTTTAATCCATGACCAAAAAGAAAGAAACAAAAAAATATTTAAAAAAATAGAGATAAACGATGACAAAATAGGTTTTTTACATTGATATCCGATATTTACATCGAAACACAACTATCAATCAAAAAAAATTTATTGATTGAATAAATTAAAGATACATGAAAATTTAATATATAATTTATTTATTTTTACGTATACAATGTGTTTTTTAAAAAAAAAAATGAGGGTCGATGAACTGGTTAGCTGCGTCCTAATTGGCTAGATGACAAATATTAAATTGCTGACATATTTGTGTGGGACAAGTTTATCACAAAATTATGACGAATGTGATGGCTTTGTGATACAAATCAATAATGTATATATATACTTCCTCCGCCCCATTTTATGTGAGCTAGTTTGACTTGACACAAAATTTAAGAAAGAAAGGAAGATGTAACGACCTGATTCCGTCTTTAGGGAAAAGCCAATGGAAAAATAATTTGGGTCAGAAAACTTTTTCATAGTAACTTGAAATTTTCCAACCTAGTCCAGATTTAAACGAAATTGGAGTCATTAAGGTGTAGGGAAATCTGGTAACAATCGAGTGATTTAATTATGATTTTGATTACATGAGTAGATAGCTAAGACGTTAAGGAATCTGTACGACTTTACGAAATTGAATTCGGGTGAGTAGAACTCCCGAAACCGATCTTAGCGTGAACGGTATTTTCTGAATGTCACGGGCTGATGGCGTGCTATGAAATGAGGGTTTGTAATTCTTAATTTTGCTCACTGGTTCTGTGCAAGCCTCTGGGGCGGGATTTCTGCCGCCAGGGCGGGGACGTTGTAGCAGGGTGAGGACAGTTGTGGCGGGTCCGACGCGACTTAAGGTCGCATATAAATCCCAAAACGTCTTTATTCTGCACTTTTCGATTTTTGGAGTTAAGGAACGAACCTCAAGCTATTTTTGACAGTTTTTCACCATTCTTAAGGTTAAAGGTAAGATTTTAACCCCCCGAATCCGTTTTTCGATTCGTAGAACGTAATCTCATGGGTAATTATCGATTGGGGGGGGGGGGGTTGATCTAGAATATATGGTGGAAAAAGCCCTAAATTAGGTATTGAGATCTTGGGTTGGTCTAGGGTTATTGGGTTTGTTATAATCCGGATAATTAGACCTTTGATTGTTGATCCTTGCGTTAATTGTATGTTTTTAGACCACGAACAAGCGGGAAGAATCCAGAAAGGAAGATTCAAGTGTCTTAGGGGATTCAAGCTTGGATTTGGGGTAGGTGATGGTTGTGATTTCATGTTGGTGTGATATATGTTGTAATTGCTCATTATAATGCATGTATGTATGCGAATGTTGCATTATTGATCACCCTAATCGTAAATGAGGATAATTGAATAATTGTATGCCATGAATCACCTCTTGTTGTATGATTGTGAGAATATACATTGTGATTGTGATTGTGGTTTGTTGAATGGATCGGTTGCCACGTTTCGGCACAAACATGGGATCAGTTGTCACGTTTCAGCATAAACATGGGATCGGTTGCATGCCACGTTCCGACATAAACATTGGATCGGGTACACGTTTCCGTATGCTAACAGTTTGGGTGTGGGTTCCATGAGAGGACCATTGAATTGTGTTGTGTATCTACTTATGATGATTAAGTTGATATCTAATGATGATTGATATTGGAAAACTGTATGGTGCTCTAAATTGATAACCAATGTGTATTATTGAGAACGTGTGATGCTACACTGATCCTAAAAAGATGACTAATATTGTATATGTTTGGTATATGTCTGTTTTATAATGTTGTGGTTACTTGCATGTGTTTCACTTATTGGGATAGTCGCGTGATCCTACCAGTACACTGTGGTTGTGTACTGATGATGCACTTGTTTGTTCTTTGTTGAGTACAGGGCATCTTTAGGCGGCTATTGATAGACCTCAGCTAGGTGACTATTGAGCGTGACTGGATTCAAGGGTGAGCCAGTTCTTTTGGGCTGCCATGGATCTTTCTTGTTTAAGTCCACTATTTTCGGACTCAGACTATTTGTTTAAGGTGTTGTTTAGTTTCGGGATTGTACTCCTTGTTCTTAGACTTGTCGTTAGTAGAGTTTTGGTACATTGACTTTCAGGTTCTAGGGGTTGTTCTTCCGTTTTAGTTTGGTTAAGTTATTTGTCCTTTGGAGTTTATGAGAACTCTATATTATAATTTCTGCATTTAAACCTGCTTCCGTATCTTTAAATGCCTTAGTTTTCTTAAAATTTGTTTGTTTGGGTTATAGTAATGGTTCTCCCACTGGAGGGTTTGTGTGGGTGCCAATCACGACGGTCTGGGTCGTGACAGAAGACTTTTAAAACTTGTGGTCCAAAATAAATGAAAGAAATTTGTGTGGCTATTAATCATTTCATTAAGGGTAAAATAGACATTTTATAGTTAAATTGTTACTACTTTATATAGAAATGTGTCATTCTGTTTGAGACTGACTAAAAAGGAAAGTAAGTCACATAAATTGGGACAATGGGACGGGACGGATGCAAGGTGAGACGGGTTCAAGGCTATGTGGGGCGGGGAGGGATGCGGAGTGGGTTGAAGCGATTTTAAAAAAAATAATGTGGGGCCGGACAAATGCAGCGTGGGACGGGTTTAAGACTATGTGGGGCGGAAAGGGATGCGGGGTGGGTTGAAATGAGTTAAAAAAAAATTAATGCGGGTTGCAGCCTTGCAGGTCTATGTGATTTTACGTGAATTCAAACTTAATTTTAACTATTTACGTTTATAAAAGTGAGAACATTATCTATATAATTTTGAACGAAAGGTGTTTAATCAAGTTCTGGTAATTCCAAAGTATCTTACCTTGTACGTGCATGATGCAACACACCAAGCTTGAGACATATCGTGGTAGAAGGGTGTGGGGATTCATTAAACTTTCTTTGTTGAAAAAATAAATTATTATATAAATAGGGTGATTTTTTGGATTTGTATATATATATATAAATCTAAAATTTCTATTTAAAAATGGTGGATTAACACTTACGATTATATATCGTGATATCATCATCTCTATTTATTCTAATATCAAATATAACAATAATAACATCCCTTTCCAAATAATTTTGTTAGGAAAATTGAGTTGACCTTAAGAACATGATGGTTATGATACATGCACCAAACTGCATGGATCCAAAAGAAATAGAACAAAAAAAATGATGTAGTTTTGTTGTAATTCCTTTAACCTAATTAATTTCTGGGTCCCCTTTGATTAATTAGTTTTCTTTTGAATTATTTCTGCTGATTAACATGAGATATGCATATAACACATACGATGTTTGAAAATTGAGTAGTATGTTAATAAGATGTTAGTTATGGAACAATTGGATATTTGAACTTTCATATTGGCCCTTCTCATGGTATAACTCAGAAACTTTTTTAGAATTTAATTTGTTGTATAATTCACTTATTTGATAAATATTTATTATTCTGATTAATCTAAATTCGTATATGTGAGTGCAACACGTCTTCAAGATTAAGTATATGTGAAATTCATTTTTTTCTTATAATGGTGAGACTTGATTCTAGGATCTCTATTGAGTGACCTTCTTTAATTAATTTTAGCTAAATATATCAAATGCTATCACTCTAAGACATGTCTAATATTAAGTCAACTTTAGTTTAAATATTTGATGAAATTTATTTGGCAAATTTTGAGATTTGAATCACCATGTCATGTGACCCACGAGGGCCACACGTGAATTCACCCTCAAAATAGGATTCTACGTTTTGAATCACTCACTAGCCTTATTTATTGATGGATGAATTTATGTTCATTGGTTGACCAAGACTTATAACATAAATGTACTCATCTACAATAACAATTATATCTAATATAGTCTCATAAATGAGATATGTAGAGAATATGACATATACAAACGTTGCGTCTATCTTTATAGGATAAAAATGTTATTTTCGATAGATTCTTAACTCGAAAAAAAAATATATTGATAAAATTTGGATGAGTTAGCTACCTTTTGAATCAATATTTAAAGTTTAGTCTTCGTTTAAATTTTAAAATGTAATCACTTTTTAGGGTAGTAATATAATTCAAATAAAAATACTCCTAACTAAAATAGGATAATTTCTAATATAATATGCTAGAACTCTGTGACTCTTTTCTTGAATTATTATTTGTAGAATCTTGAATTCACATTAATAGAGGACTATGCACCCCAAGTTTTCTTCCTTCAATTCTTTTTAGGTTTAATATTTGTTAGGAGTCTTTGTTTTGGGGAGAGATTTATATGGTCAAATTTTTGTATAGTGACAACATTTATTTGAAAGTTATGGCTATATAATGAATGTCATTTTTGTTATAGAAAAGTAAAATGAAATATGAAAAATTGATTTTGGAGAAAATCAGATTATTATAAATTTATAGTGAGATATTGTTATAACGAATGATCCGAAGTTAATTTGATTGTATGCCAAAAGAATTTGTGGTAGAAAAACTATAGTAATATTTATATATTAAAATGGAATAAACCTAAATGTAGTTCTCCTTTGCTTGACACTAGGAAAGGGCACATGGCTTTTCTAATCTATCAAATTTATTTGTTCAAACACCAAAGTTATTCTTTCGATTCAGTAAAGTGAGAATCTCACTTTAGATGTGTACTTTTTCAAAAGAAATAATTTTTTATTGTAATAGTTGACTTTTTAGACTTAACCCCCTCCCAACTTTCATTGAAAATTTCGTCAATATAATAATAAAAAATCGAAACTTCAAAAAAAAAAAAAAGAGATGGAAAAAAAGGAGTGGTTAGGTCGTGATGAGTGGTATTTGAATATTTTAGATTTTCTATATCTTGTGATAATCTAACTATATATTATACATATACATACTCATCATATTTGCCCAAATGCAACTTTTGTTTTTCTCCAAGAAACTCCTAATACTTATACGCATATGATCTTATAAAAGTTTGATACTAGCAAGAAAATGCAAAATCTCAAAATTACAATAGATCTTCCCCATATCAAGCCAATCAAAAAGAAATCAGATGAAAAGTTATATCACGAAAAGAAGTATCAGGATCAAAGTTCTGTCTCGAATCTACAGAATGATGATCAATTTCTGTCTCAAAAGTCGCTCTCTTCAATGAACAACAAGTTGTCCAATGTTGAAGTGTATTATGGAAATGCACCATTAGCTGTTCCATTTAAGTGGGAATCTCAACCAGGAACACCAAAAGTCAAGATTATTGAAACTCCACTTCCTCCTCTTACTCCTCCACCATCATATCTTGAGAAAAAGATGAAAAATGCCATAAAAAAACAAACAAAAGGCAAATTTTTACAAAGACTTTTTTTCTTTCCCAAATTAACTATCTTGAGAAAAAGTCAACTACAACCATCTCCAACTAGTTCTTCATCATCGTCATCATTGTCATCATCGTCATTTTCTTCACCGCCTAGGTGTTGGTCATATTCTGTTCCTGCATCTCCGTGCAAAGTCAAATCTAATTTCTAAAGTTAGTGAGTTCAAAATACGTTCATCTTATTATATGTATACAAATCAAGTTATATGTATACATTGTTTTGATTCAAATTAACGGATCCAGTTGAACCCACTGAATTAACTTCGATCCGTTTTTGTCTCCATACACTCTAAGTCTCAAGTATGTACAAGTTGAATGACCAAGATTAGATGCGAGAACCTAGGGTTTTTTTTCTTTTTTAAATATCCCTTTAGGGATTGTACGATTAATATGTAACTTAATTTCACAAAATTGTATGATTATGAAAGGATATTAAGAAGTTGATTGTGCAATTTCGTATGTGATTGCATTTGGTAATGGATTTGTGTCATTGTAGAGAGAAAAAATAAAGGAAAAGTTTATCTGACATCCGATATTTACATCAAATCATTCTATTTTTTCACGATTACATAAAAAATTTAGATTAGCATATGTTTTAACTATTGTTTAACGTCAATAAGAGTGTAAGATAAGACATGCTATATATTCATTAGGTAAGTATAAAATAGAGTATGGAAACAAGATTGATATAAAGGGTTACGCGTTATTGTAAGTTAACTTAATTTGATTGTATAAAATAAAGTATACAGTTAGTGTATAGAAGTATAAAGTCAAAAAAGTGAAAATATATTGCAAGTTATTAAAAATGGAAAAATATTTTTGGCCAGAAAATTTGACCAGAATTTGGCTAGAATGATATTTTACCTTTTAAAACATTTTTACCATTTTAACTTTAATACCTTTTAACTAAAAAATGAAAAAAAGATCAGTTTGTTTTAAAATAAAAAAAGTATTATAGTTTTTTTAATTTTCTAGCCAAATTTTCTGGCCATTTAGCACTTCTCATTAAAAATTTGATTTTACTAACAAAATATATTTCAGATTTAACAAGTCACGTGAAATACAACAAATTGACCAAATTCTTCATGTGCTTCTTTCCTATAATTCAGCATCTATGTATGATTAAGGTCATCATTTATATGGAACTTTGAAAATAATTAATAAATTTAAAAGTTGACCGCATAGAATCGAGAAGTTATAAATGAACCTTACAAAAAGAATTTGATTGCGTAAATCGAAAAGTAAAGGAAAGTAAAAGTCCATCTCCAAGTAAGTACTCCAAAAGTATCTTACAAACATTTGATTTCTTTCTTCTTGTTCTTTATGGTGAATCATTTTGAGTAAATATATATCAAAAGACACGACATATCAAGAGGATCTCATATTTAAAATTTGAAATTGTTCAGAGGATATTCGAGTTAATCGGAATCAGGCAAAAAATCAGTTTGTGTGAGGAAGTGAAGTACTATTGAAGTGTATAAACAATCATGAATGTATATACATATCTGATATATACTCATATATATTATATATACGCAATTATATACTATTTATAGAATGTCGATACATTACATATATACATGCAATCATTTTATTGAAAAAACTTTTGGTGAATGGTACATCTACATAAGAATTCTTATTTCAAATTCTAGAAAAGTCAGCTTATTAGGTTTTTGGTAAATTATTTATCATATTAAGTGAAATTTTATGTATAAATACAAAATCTGAGGAAAAAATTACTAGGTACTATTAGATAATGACTGAGCTAGATTTTCAGTAAAGAAATTTAAACTATGACGTAAACACATGAAAATATCAAATTATAAATATATACACTACAGTATAACTTTTCGCCAAAGAAAATTTAGATGAACATCTTTGCTTCCATATGACTCCGCCTTCGACCTACTATCTAACCCGTAGACAGACTTGTAGTTCCACCCACGTGTTGCGTCTGATAACTTAAATGAAGCATGTGAATAAGAAGAAATATTTAGACAAAAATGTAGAGATTCTTCTGATATTTATATATATTATCATAAATTCTAAATTCTAATTGCCAATTCCCATCACATGAAACAACATGCCCTAATGTGCACTCTACCTATTGCTTGAATTTTTAATTAGAATTGATCAACAATTTAAAATAATAGTGCTTCAATTTTTTACATAGGAGTAATAAATTTGGAGTATCATATTACACAAGTTAATTTTTTATAAGGCCATTTAAGTATTTAAAAAATACCACTAAAGTCATTTTTGAATTTTTCTTTCCTATATCATATAGAAAAAAAATTAGAGTGTAAGCCGAATGATCTCTTTATAAAATTTGTCGGACACTCAAAACATCGATTTGAGGTCGATTTTTGTCAATTTTGTTTTAGTAGTGTCAACCATAGGCCTTGATGATCAGTGGTGTCCAACCTCAGATTGGGATGAAGTTGCAGAATAATGTATTCATATTAATGGATGTATATTCTTTAATTTTGAAAAAATAATTTGGGAAATAATTAAGTAATTAATGTTGAAGGTAAAATAGATTTTTTTTAATATGTTAAAAATGAAAAGTAAAAATAAATATTAATTTTTAAAATAATAAATAAATAAAAATGAACAAGGAGAGTATTTTAGAAGACCAATCAAGTAGTACTTAAAAGACATAAGTCATCTGCAGCCCCTTAAAGTTGTCTGCATATTTCACATAGACACCTCAACTATGACTATTACCTATTGAACACCTAAATAGTTCAAAAAGCATACCTATTAAACACAACATGTTGATGTGGCAAAAAAAGTGTTTTTCACTTCAGCTGAGCGCGTGAAAAAACCTTAAATATTATTTTATTTTTATTTTTTCAAAAAAAACTTAATACTTTTTGCCACTTGGCATTTAAATAGTTTAATTTTTTTTAAAAATAATTTAAAAGTAATACTAATTCTTAAAACTAAAAGAAAAAAGAAAAAAAGCCCCCACCCCACCCCTTTCAAGTTGTCTTCTTCACCAAAGAAGACCTGCACACTGTTGTTTTTTTTTCTTTCTTTTGCTATTCTATCTCTTTTCAATATTTATTAAAAATAATAAAAATTGAATCGACTAATTGAATTTGAAGGGAAAAAAGAAGAGAGAACATCAGGCTGAAAAAAATTAGCCGATTGACGTCCATCTCGGTCACATTCGAACAAATATTACCATTCAAATTAAAATGTAAGCTCATTAAAATTATAAAAAATAATATCAGATTGATTCAATAAAAATAATTTAGGTTCTCTTGATTTCTCTTTGCTATCGATTTCAAGACGATTGAAAGACTCTCTTTCTTCATCACTCTTGTATCAGTCTCTTTGAATATCTTTTTCTCTCACGTATTAGGAATAAAAAATAATTATAAAAGCAATTAACAAAGATATTGAATTTTGTCGTTTGAGAAAAAAAATCTTGTTAGGAAGAAGATGAAGAAGAAAAGGGGATGGGTAGGGTTGGGCTTCTCATTTTTTTTTAAAAAAAATTAGATGGAAAAATTTATTTGAAATAATTTTCATTCTTTTTAACATAAAATTCTTTTTTTCTATAATTGTTGAACCCTACGCCACATGTTATATTTTAATTAGTCATTTTGCCACATCACAGCAAGTGCATTACACACACTTTAATTTTTTTTTACTTATTATCGGAAAATGTCTAATAGGAACAAGTTTTGAATAGATAAAAATGTTCAATAGATACTAGCCTTAGTTGAGGTGTCTAAGTGAATTATGCGGACAACTTTAAGGGGCCGCAGATGACTTAAGCTTACTTAAAATGACTAGGGGTGGAAAAATCAAACCCAATCTTCCCAATCTGTCCAATCCTTTTAAGTTTGAGCGGATTATTGACCCGCCCATTTATATGTTCAATTCATTTCAACTCATTAAAAGTTGGATTGATATGTAACCGGAATTGGTTCAGGAAAAATCTTATCAAACTTTTTTATTTTTTTTCCAATTTGATATGTTTTTTTTTTTTTTTAGTTTTTTTTTAAGTGAAATTTTTGGCTTGGAGCCTTTTATTGGAAAAAACAGAAGTGCATACAAATAAAATGGCCGAAGGCCCAATAATAACAAAAAGCTAACTTTCCTAATTTGTTCTCATCTCTATCCGTCCTTGGTGAGTACACAATACCCTTTTTCTCCGTCTTCTCCCACTGTGTTGTTGGAACAATTTCCATTTGTTCTGCCTCCATTGTTGGATCATTTTTAAGCTCTAGCTGGTGGAAGCTCTTTCTGTCTTCATTATTAACTGGTAAGTGTGCTTCCTTTCTCCCACGTTTTCTTCTCCACTTCTCATTTCCTAATCTTTGAATGTGCTGTATAGGCGGGTTTCATCCCCAAATGACTGGAGAAAAAATATTGGGGTTCTCTGCGCATGGATGAGTGGTACATTATTTAGTCCGTTAATCAACCCTTTCATATCTTCCTTTTCCTGAAATTTGATCTCCTTTTCTTTTGTGCTTTTCCTCTGATGTAGATGTGTTAGTGTCTCTATCTCTTCAAACATGCTAAAACTCCATCGGTAGTGTTCGATCCACCTACCTCTGTTTTTTTTTTTTTTTTTGATGAAACTCTTTGGTAGCTAGTACAACATTTATGTCTTGACCTACCCCCTTAACACTATGACTGCCTATTATAACATACTGATGTATGAAGATTCTGTAAATATCTAATGTAGTCATGTGCTTTCCTTTCCTATCAAAATATGCTTTTGGTATGTTCATTGCTGAATATTAATTCTCCTTGTTCTTATTCTCAATGTTGGTATTTGTGATTTGTCTATATTTATCTGTCTCCTGATGTTGCTTGGTACGTCCTCAAAATTGTTGTACTTTTTTCTTTGTTATGTTTCCACTACTTCATTAGCCAGTAAGTCTGCAACATTATTGCCTTCTCTGAAAATATGAATGATGTTTGCTTTTAATTGTTGTAATCTCTTCCTTATGTTATCTCTTTTTTCCACCAGCTCCCAAGGTATCTTCTACTGCCCTTTTTATCATTTTCATAAGACTAAGTGAGTCTATTTCAATGGTTACTTCTCTCAGCCTGTTCTCCCAACAATACTCTAATGCTTCATGGATTGCTACTGAGTCTGCCTCTGTGTTTGTTGTATTTCCAACTCCTGCTGCTCTAGCATATATCAGATTTCCTTGTGAGTTCCTTAGACAAAAACCATATGAACTCATCCCAAGGTTGCCTTTGGATGCTCCATCTGTGTTACATTTCAATATGTGTGTATCTGGGGGTTTCCATATTACACTATGAAAATGTAGTTTTGGCATGTAACACTTTAGCTTCTTGACAATCTTAGGCCACAAACTTGACTCCAAATGTATCCATGGATACAGAGTTTTCACCAACTTCTTGGCTATCTCTTGAACTTGCATCACCATCTCCCCAAAAGTAATGTTTCCTCCATACTTTATATTATTTCTTCTCTTCCATATTGTCCACATGATTATTGCTGGCATTGCTCTCACTACTCCTTGTAGTTGTGGTGATGATTTGAATGTCCACCAATCAATGATTAATTGTTGTAAATGCAGTCCCTCCATGCGTATGTAACGACTCGGAAAAAATGATAGGTTAAGCAAGAGCCTGTGACTTTGTGTTGACTTTATAATGAGGTTCTATGAGGGGTTTATATGTAATTTCATTTTAATTGTGTAACTCCGACAATTTAAAATGAATAAGAAGAAGCTTGAAATTGGAAGTAGTCACTTTTGGAAAAAAATCAGAATCTGGAAATTTGGTTAAGTGTGGGAAATCAGTGAGTTTTTGGCCAACTTTGAGCAGTCATAACTCCTATATCAGGATGATCCAGGAGTAGTTCTAGTTATGTTTGGAAAGCCCTTAGAACGATCTTTCCAACGCCACTGAGTTTGCTCGATTTCGAGTTTGTAAGAGCGAGTTATGCCCTTTGAAAGTTGGGCAGTTGGCAGGGAGTCCGTCAGGAAATTTAAGGGCATTTTGGTCTTTTCACAAATCTTTTCTTTTGAGGTTATATTGTTGTGTTAGGCTGTTTGTGGATCATTTTTGTTCCATTTTAAAAGAGTAAGAGTTAGGGTTCTTGAGTGAAGAAGAGAAGAAGAGAGGAAGAAGAGGAGTTGGAGCTAGGGTTGAAGATTTCTTGGTGTTTCTTCTTCAAATTTCGTGGGGAATTCATCTTTA
>JAJOOE010009648.1:0-42230 GCA_036250405.1 Solanum raphanifolium | reverse complement strand
TCTTACTTACTTTCTCAGAACTTAGTTCAAATCTATAGTTAATCTCAAAGGATTCACAATTGAACTCAAAGGCTTACTTGAACTTTACTCTTAACTCTCTCTTGAATGTGAGTTATGAATTCAAGAGTTTTGGTTCATGATATGAAGGATCTCATGATGACAAAGTAGATTCATGAATACATTCTCCTCATCCTCATACTCACTTGCTCGAGTCTTGAAACAAGTTACTAGTAATTGTAGAAGACTCCTCAAAGACTCTAAGGGACCTTATCAAAAGGTTTGAAAGAACTCTCAAACTTGACTCTCAACTCTACCTTGAATTTGATTTATGAATTCAAGGTTATGATCATGTTAGGAATGATTTTAGGTGTTTAGAAGTAGGTTAGAGTAGTTAGAATCGAAAATGAGTGAAGGTGCACTTTAAACGAACTCAAACGGGGCAACTGACGACAGACTGGGTGGAGCAGGAGACCCTGGAACTATGGGTGGCGCGGGGCGCCAGCCCCTAAACTTCAGAGGTGGGTTTGGGGCGCTCTGGCAGGCGCATCGCGCCAGGTTCCCAACCCAGAAAATTCAGCAAGTTTCTTTTCTCGTTTTCTCACCCTATTTCGCCTAGAATCGAATGGTGTCTTCCCTAATCACTTAGAATTGATTACTTAACATAAGTGCACTCTAATCTACTCAATACATCCCTTAAAACACTCACTTTGATCTCAAGAAATCATCCAAAACCCAACACAACAAGATTTAGAATGAACTTCAAGAACACCTATCAAGAACTCATCAAGAACTCAAATCTTTCAACTTCAAGAATGAAATTTGTGCTGAAAATAACATGTTTGGCATGTGGGTGAACAAACCCATCACTATGGAAGCTTACATACCTCTTAGGGATTAAACCCATGGCGAAAATCCGCAACAAGATGCAAGAATCTCGACGAACGCTTGATCCTCTTCTCTTTTCTCCTCTTTTCTCTTCTTTTCTCTTCTTGAACTCTCAACTAAAACCCTAGGCTAATTTTAGGATTATAAAACTGAACCTAATAGGATTAGACCCTTAAAATATTACTAAAAATGAATTAAATCTGATTGGGTAAGGAAAAGACCAAAATACCCCTCTCTATTTTCGGCTAACTTTCCTTAACTGGGCAGCCTAACTTCAAAAGGCCATATCTCACTCATCTAATCTCGAAACTTAGCAAACTCGGCGGCGTTGGAAATATAATTCAAATATATTTCCTACGGTATCTAGTAGAATACCTAACTCATCTTGAGCTAGGAGTTATGATAGTTTGAAGTCGACCCAAAACTCATACTTAGCTTAACTTGCAAAATTTCAGATTTTGCTATTTCCAATTTAATTCTTTTTAGAACTCAAGGTGCTACATCTAGTGACCTTAACACTTAAAGAAATTTTAATTCCTCGGTAAAATCTCACTCACTACGATAAACGGTTCGAGTCTTAGTTCGAAAAAATTTCTGGGGTGTTACAGTCACATCTTCATACCTAATTTGACAATTCTATCAACTATATATAATCTATTTACTGTCTGCACACATTAATTCCATAATCTAGGATATACATTTTGAGGATAGCCCAGTTCTACAAGCACTTGATGCAACAAACCTCTAACTTATGACTTATTTTAAGCTATATGTGAGCCGTTTGTATAACGATAAGGGTATATATATAAGCCACTTTCATAAATCAGAGAATAATTGTTTGTTCAGATTAATTTAAAATCCTTTGGTGAATGGTTCAATTGAATTTCATTCGTAGTAAAATTATACTTTATGAAAAAGGTAAAAATAATATTGAATCATTTTTACTTTTTTCTTTTTTTTGCGACGAAAATGTGTGATGTGTGCTTAAGTAGATGTATGTATCCTTGGACTAACGACTTTTGGTGCTATTTGCATTCAATGACTTGATTGTTCGCGAAGTTCTGTAATTTGTTGGAATAGTTGGTGTTGATAAGAGTATAAAGGAGATTGAACATTGGTATCGTTGGCGTAAATTTATGGAATCGCATATTATTATTTTCTTCATCGATGCGTGAGCCAAGGGATGTTATAGGTAGATGTAACATTTTTATAGTTTTAGATGACATTTTGTACTATTAACATGGTACCACATTGGATTAGGCGCATCGTTGACCCCATCCTCATCCCTCCTGACAATTTAATTTCAAACACTTTTTTAACTTCTTTTTTTTTCAATTTCTTTTCATCTTGATACTTGTTTGTTATTGGTCTCTCGTTCGTATTTAGCCTTGGATGAAATTCACTGGCTATCAAAATGGCTATAACTATTACAATGAATAGGTCATAAAGGCCATAATATCATTATACAAGAAAAGATGAAGTCATGATTGAGAATTTAATTATTGAATCTCAATTTACCACATAACTTATAGACACTTATGGCCTATTACTTAATAATGCCTTGCGGTGATAATCTCTCTATCAATAGGGTTATTATCACACTGATGTTGTTAATAGATCAAATTATTTCGTGAAAATGGACTTCATTTGACTATCTACCTAAGTTCATTTGTAAGTAGAATTGTCAATATGGGCTGGCCCACCCCATCCGGGCTAACCCATACAGACTTTGCAATTTGATGGGCTAGGCCGGGCTAACCCATTTTTTATGTGGGCCATAAAATGGTCGGCCCAACCCACAAGTGCGTGGGCTACGGGCTTTGTCGGGCCAACCCTCTTTTTTTAAAAGTATATTTTTTATAATTTTTTAAAATTAAATTATAATTAAAAATATTATCATAAATATCGACTAGTGTTACTACTTGTTAATCCAATACACAAATAAAATTATCAATATAATATTTATTAAGTTTGATTTCAAGTAAAAACATAAATAGCTAAATAGAAATACTAACCTAATTGTTTTCCAATGATCATAATAAAACACAAAAAACTATGATAATATTCCATAGGTTATGGCCTATGTAGTGATTCCCTAGAAATTTTAGGAACTTTATTTTATGTAGTACATATTTTATAAATATAATTTGTATTTAAATTGTAATATTTCAAACTTTAAACAGATTTTGAGTGTTGACTCATGTTATTTTTAATACTCTATTTTAATTTTATTTTTTAATTAATTTTTATTTGGCCCACGGGCCGGCACTATCCATATTTTTCAAGCCCCACAAATCGACAGACCTATTCAGGTTGGGCTAAAATGCCCTTTTCTTAAATGGGCTCCTAAAATCACAGCCCAGCCCTATCAAATCACGGCTTAGAAAAAACTAAATAAATATATCTTGTTTGTATGTATTGGAGCAAAGTCAACTAAATAAATAAATGAATTTATGTTTTGTTTGAAATATATAGACAGTCGATTTTCTTTGTTACAGTACAATTGCACAAAGCATTTTTTTTTAATAATCATGATGTTCCGATCAATTTACGTGCATCTAATTGTATGAAGTAAAAATTGAGCTAAGTATAAGACAATCAAGAGGCGATTTGTGGAAGATAGAACAGATCAAAGAGTTAGATATTTCTTATTTAGTCATACATATAATTTAATCCTAACTTAAATCCTCATACAAAATGACAGAAATATTTTAATTTTACAAATGTATACTAATAAAGAAAATATGGAAAATATCTAAAGTACGGATTTGTACTTTTTTTCTGAAAATATCTCTTTAATAAACTTATTAAGTATTAATAATTGGTATTAATTGAAAACGATAGAAATTGATTTTTAATAACTTAGTTCATGAACAAATGCTTCTGAAATTAATTAATAAAATTATTTCAAAATAATTTAAATAGTAAAACTTATTTTTAAGTATATCACAAAATATAATGGAGTAGTTGAAACATTTCAATGTCAAAGAAATCAACATTTCTAGTTGGCAACAAGTAAAATCAATATACTTGAAGCCATGCATCCATCATAGGAAAGTTCTTTTTCATTTGGTGTCTGGTGTTTGCTTTGTGGTCCACTTTATTTGAATTCACATTGGAAAATTTAATTATGGGGAGTAATTAAAACGCTTTCTATCAAGTATCAAAGATGACTTTATATTTAGAAGTCGAACTTGAGACCTTTGATTAGAGAAATACTTACCATGCTACCACAACTTTTGACTTAAGTTTTAAGTTTAATTATTTTTTTTTTACCACTAATGACCTAAAGAAACAAGAATAAAATTTTCTTTTTTTAATTATGTGTATGATTATCATTCAATTATTATTATTGATACTTGTAAGTCTCAAACTCTGAATGTCCATGAGAGGCAACACATGGAAACCAAAATGGTAAGAGAGTGGAAATATTGAAAATTAGCTATCATTTTCCCTTTGCAACATTTTGTGGCATGCGAAGTGATCTGTCTCTTTGCACATTCATATGTTGTTCTCATGATTTTCTTTATAGCAGGTAAATGATGTGAAAATAATTCTATGGAAATATTCAAAAGTGATAAAGAAGTGGAGTGTTTATAAGTAAAATTAGAACTGGTCCTTTAGAATATGTTACATATTCTTTTACATTTGAATTGGTCCTTTAGACAGAGCTACCTCTCAAGGTGTTTTACTATAAATACATAGGCCAATGAATTCCCAAAAGGCAACACTTCTCAACTAAAAAACTTAAGGTTATCTCCTTTCTTCTTACTCTAACTAGCCACATTTGGGAGGCTAGGTGGTGTAATTTTCCGGCAAAATGAGGCTTCAAGGTGGCGGGCTTGCCAAGGGTCGTCAGTATTTGCCACAAATCTTAACGGTGTTGGCCATATTGGTTGTTGCTAATGTAGTGTCGGCAGACCCTTATGTATACTCTTCTCCACCACCTCCTTCTCCTTCTCCTTCTCCGCCACCACCTTACGTGTACAAATCTCCACCTCATCCCTCACCTTCTCCCCCGCCTCCATATGTTTATAAATCACCTCCTCCCCCTTCTCCATCACCACCTCCACCATATGTGTATAAGTCTCCACCCCCTACATCACCATCACCACCTCCACCATATGTATATAAGTCTCCACCGCCTCCCTCACCGTCTCCACCTCCACCCTATGTGTATAAGTCTCCACCACCTCCATCGCCATCTCCACCTCCACCATATTACTACAAGTTTCCTCCTCCACCATCACCTTCACCACCACCTCCGTATTACTACAAGTCTCCACCTCCACCTTCACCATCACCTCCACCACCATACTATTATAAATCTCCACCACCGCCTTCACCATAAACCACCTCCGCCATATTATTATAAGTCTCCACCGCCACCTTCTCCTTCACCTCCCCCACCTCCTTCACCTTCTCCTCCACCACCTCCGTCTCCATCACCACCACCACCATATTATTACAAGTCTCCTCCTCCACCATCCCCATTACCACCCCTACCATACTATTACAAGTCTCCACCACCACCTACTAAATCACCTCCTCCCCCATACTATTACAATTCTCCACCACCACCAGTGAAGTCTCCCCCTCCACCATATTACTACTCCTCGCCACCACCACCCAAGAAATCACCTCCTCCACCATATCACTACACTTCTCCACCACCACCAGTCAAGTCACCGCCAACTCCATACAACTACAAGTCTCCTCCACCTCCAACTCATTACTATCCTCCACATCATCAATTCGTGGTCAAAGTTGTCGGAAAAGTCTATTGTTTTAGATGCTATGATTGGAAGCACCCAAAAATGTCTCATGGCAAGAAGCATCTGAAAGGTACCATAGTGTTTATATCATGCCTGTTTTCTTTATTTTCTCTTAATTTTTTATAAGATAAATTATCCAACTATATTTTCTCCTTTTTGTTGCTTTGTACTATATGCTTTTATCGTAATTCATAAATGTGTCTCTTTTTATTTGAATCTTCAATCCTCTTTTGTTGTCATCAATATCTATAGCTAAAATTAAGATTTTAAAACATCAAGAAAATTTATAAGGCAACAACTATAAGCATTATTTTGACAATTGCATGAAAGTAGTTTGCTTGAAAGAGTATTTATTATGAGAAAAACAAGTTATTACTCCCTCCGTCCACAATTGTTTGTCAGGGTAAGGTCATGCACACCCCTCAAGGAAAATTTAATAGAAGGTATAATTTGACTAATATAACCCTATTGTACCAAGAATACCAAAAGTCTACATAACTTTTCAATTGAACTACACTATCATTAAGGGCAGAATTGGAAAAAGATAATTAATTGTTTCTTGATTGTTTAAATTGACAATTAATCTTGGACATTTATTTTTAGTATACCTGCCAAATAATTGTGGACGGAGGGAGTACAATTTTATATGATGAATACAGGGCATAGTTCTGGAGGAAGTGGGGACATATCTAAATGATCATATGTTAGAAGATCTATTAATTGTTTTAGTGTTAATTAATGTATTATTTCTGTTTTCACGTGGATTTAGGTGTTGTTGTTGAAGTAACTTGCTAGGCTGGTGACAAGAAAATTGTGAGTTACGGAAAATTTAGCATCACAGTTGAAGGATTTCAATATCGAAAATATGGAGCAAAGGCTTGCAAAGCTAAACTCCACAATGCTCCAAAGGATTCAAAGTGTAGAATTCCTACAAACCTTCATTGGGGAATAAAGGGTGCTAACCTCAAAGTGAAGTCAAAGAATAAATATGAAGTTGTACTCTATGCAAAGCCATTTGCTTATGGATCTAAGGCACCTTATGCAAAATGCAAACATCCCAAACCTACACCTGCTCCATACTACTATAAATCTCCTCCACCTCCATCACCGACTTATGTTTATAAGTCATCACCTGCTCCATCACCAAAGTATGTGTATAAATCACCACCTCCCCCAACCCCCACATACGTTTATAAGTCTCCACCACCACCTGCTTACTATTACAAATCTCCGCCATCACCAACTAAATCTCTACCACCTCATTATTATTACAAGTTTCCACCTCCACCATCACCACAATCTACACCAGTATATTTTTACAAATCTCCGCCTCCACCAACTAAGTCTCCACCACCTCCTTATTACTATAAGTCTCCATCTCCGCCATCACCAAAACCTGCACCAGTATACTATTATAAATCACCCCCACCCCCATCACCATCACCCCCACCTTACTACTACAAGTCCCCACCACAACCATCGCCTTCTCCCCCACCTCCTTACTACTACAAGTCTCCTCCACCACCATCGTCATCTCCTCCTCCACTATACTATTACAAGTCCCCACCACCACCATCGTCATCACCTCCACCACCTTACTACTACAAGTCTCCTCCTCCTCCATCACCATCTCCCCCTCCACCATACTATTACAAGTCTCCACCACCACCATCACCATCATCTCCACCAACCTATTACTACAAGTCCCCTCCTCCACCATCGCCACCTCCACCTTAACCATATTAATACAAGCCACCACCACCAGCATCGCCATCTCCTCCACCGCCTTACTACTACAAGTCTCCTCCTCCTACATCGCCTTCCCCCCCTCCACCATACTACTACAACTCACCGCCACCACCTTCCCCATCTCTTCCACCACCCTACTACTACAAGTCTCCTCCACCACCGTCCCCATCACCTCCCCCGCCCTATTACTACAAGTCGCCACCTTCACCTTCCCCATCTCTTCCACCGCCCTACTACTACAAGTCTCCTCCTCCACCATCCCCATCACCTCCCCCACGCTACTACTACAAGTCACCTCCTCCACCATCGCCTTCTCCTCCACCACCTTAGTACTACCACTCTCCACCTCCACCAGTAAAGTCTCCTCCTCCACCCTATTACTACAGCTCACCTCCTCCACCCGTGAAATCACTTCCTCCACTAGCATATGGTTACGCTTCTCCACCACCTCCAACTCACTACTAAGTATTTCTAGCTAGGAGCCCAACCATTCTCCCGAATCAATCAAGTGAGTAGCTGTTTGAATTGTGATTTTTTTTATATAAAACTTTTCTTTCTTCCAAATAAATCTCTAATGTTCTATTTGGTTGTTTCTATTCAGCTTTCAATTTGATGCACAAAATAAAGAATGGTTTCTTGAGGGAAAGATTCAAACTTCAATGGAAGAAATCAATTAATTTATTGAATAAGATCTTCTATTTTACAATTGGAAGATTGATACTTCATGACATGGACCATTTTGCTTCAAATTCTCCTCTGGTTATCAGTGTTTGGTGCTTTAATGTATATGAGCTTTTATGTTTTATTCCTTTATCCATTCATTTCCTATTAGTTATAATTGTATATTGTTTTCTTGTACTTTGTACTTCATGTACAAATCATGAATAAGAAGATTAATTTGTTATATTCACTACTCTTTTTTCAACAAATGAGTCGGCCTATTTACACAACAACGTCATTTAATTAAGTGCAATTATCTTTTTTAAGAAACTTTGCATATGTAGCTGATCAAGGGCTTTAAACATTAACATCGCCACTATTTGCTAGTTTGAATAAGTTATTTTTGAATTCTAAATATAGAAGGTGAGTTTAAATTAAATGAGCGGTGTTGTAGAAACATGTGTTTTCTTTCTTTCAAAGCTCTTATATATAAGACTAGATAACTTACCCTCGCTTCGCTCGGTAATCCATGACCTCATTAAGATTATTAATGATTATTTACTAATATCTGAATACTAGAAATTTGGTAATGTCACATATATTAATAACTTGAAAGATTGTAAAATTCTTACTCTTTCATGAATTTTATGTTTTACATATTTTCAATTATAATATTTGTTCTTTGGTATAATTTTCTTCTCAATATTGAATGATTTTTCATAGATTAGTCAATTATCACTTTCTCTATTGTTACACAATTTGATGGCCTATAATTCATTTTTAGCCAGTAGCAACTAGTTTTCATTGTTCTTCCATGCCATTGTCCATAAATACCCCTAAATATACCATAATAAATTTGTCATGTGAATGATATCAACCTCTCGTATTCTCAAATGTGTGTTCCTTGATTATTCTAAAGCTAGTAAATCATAAAAAAAAATCTCACAAAGTTTTTAAGAACTTCTTTAATCATAATTAAAAAAATTAAAAATATTTTGAAATACATTATTCTTGAAAATGTGTATGAACAAACCGAGTCAAATGTTTGATATTCTGGAGGGCACCAGCTGGAAAAAAATATAGGAAATAAAAAAATTACAAGTAATTAGGAAAATCAAGAAAGGTTACAAATAGCAATAATTTTAATTATTAAGACTCCCCAACTTTTTCCTATATCAACCATTAATAAAGAACAAAAAAGTAGTAATTGAAACATTTAAACTTTTTTGAATAAATAATGTGAAATGTTAAGAAGCAATATGTGAATATATGTCTTTCTATCTGTCTATCTCTCTGTCGATGTCCGTCTGTTTGTCTGTCCGTTAGTTCATCTGTCCATTTGTCCATCTGTCCGTCCGTCCGTCCATCCATCCGTCTTTCCGTCCGTCCATCCATCCGTCCATCCATCCATCCATCCGTCAGTCTATCCATCCATCCATCCATCCATCCATTCATCTATAAAAGCATGAACTCCCTAAATTGAATGTTAAATTATTATAATACCCCAACCCTAAAACATTCAATTAAATATATTTTTATTTTTATATTATATTATATTTATTTAAATATTTATATTATAAAACAAAAAAAACATACACCTTTTTCACATTGAAGGATTGAGACTTTTCAAAGAGTTGTGGCTTATTCAAAGGTTGTGACTTCTTCAAAAAGTTGTGACTTCTCCGGTGAGTTGTGATCTTCTCAAAGGTTTGTGCCTTTTCATAAGGGCTGCAATTATTCCAAAGGGTTGTGATTTTTTGGATGAGTTGTGACCTTTCTAAAGGGTTGCGACTTTTCTGAAGAGTTGTGTTTTTTCTAATAAGGCACAATAAACACATGTTCATACTACCTTTGATGACTATAAATAGAGGAGTTCCCTCACATTTTTAAACTACAAATTTTCCAAGTTTTCTATTTTTCTTCTTAAAACACCTAATTTTGTACATATTCTATATTTATTTATATTATAATATAAAATATATTAAAAGAAGACACCTTTTAACATTGAAGGATTGTGACTTTTCCAAAGGGTTGTGACTTTTCAAAAAGAGTTGTAACATTTCCGAAGGAGTCTGACATTTTCAAAGAGTTGTGACTTTTTCAAATGGTTATGACTTTTCTGATAAGGCACAATACACACTTGCTCATACTACCCTTTGTTGGCAATAAATAGAGGGGTTATGATACGTTTTTAAACCACAAATTTTCTAAGTTTTCTATTCTTCTTCTAAACACCCAATTTAGAACATATTGTATATTTCATACTAGCTTTTTTAAGTGCCTTTATGGACCATTGGTTTGATTTATTGATTATCTCAAAGAGGTTGGATAAGTACTAATACAAAAAGTCTTACTCCAAATCCTACAAAATATTTCATACTATATTTTCTTATATTATAAATATATTAAAAATAAACACCTTTTCACATTGAAGGATTGTGACTTTTCCAATGGATTTGTGATTTTTTCAAAGAGTTGTGACTTTTTCAAAGGGTTGTGACTTTTCCATATCGGCCAAACTTTATAAAATTTTGGAGATATAATACAATAATATTTCAACTCCCAATAAAATATATTAATACGTACAAGTACCTTATCAATTTGCGGCAGAATTTATTCTATCTTTGTTGTCTCTTCCTCAACCTTGGTTCCAGCAGGAATGCTTAAAAAGTTTTCATAACCAAAAGTACAAAAATAATTCAATAAAAATTCATAAAATATAAATTTTTATAGATTATTGGTAAAATACTAACGTAAGTTGTCGAACAGAGTGATAACAGGAGGGAAAAACCCAAAAAAGGTAGGTACAAATAAAAAAATTGTCATGGTTGTGATAAGTTGTTTAAGAATTGAGCACTTGAAATAGTTTTTATTTTGACAATTTAATGGAGGAAAAAACTACAAGATAATTATAGTTTTGTTTCATTATTTTTTTGGTGAAGATCCAAAGTATACTTCAAGGTATTGACGAAGTTCCACATAAATTAGGGATGTAATTTGTCACGAAGAAGAAGATACAAAAATGAGTATGATTTACCTAGTTTTTATAGGTAATTCTTGAAGAGGCACAACAAAGGGATACAACAGTCTGAAGGGACACAAGAGTTGAAGAAACGGGTTTAAAGGTAAAAATAAAATAAGGGTAAAAATCTAAAAGTATATAAAAAAAACATAAAAGTAATTATGTATATGATATAAGATAAGATAAAATTATTTTTAAGTGCATGGATATAGAATATAATGCATAAATAGTTTATAGGGTTCTCATACTAAAAGTATCAATTTGAAGTCATATTTCTATTTCATTTTTTCAGTTGTCAATAAAAAATGATAACACAAAGGGTAAAATCAAAGGAATTTTAGATTATGTTGTAAAATATAAGAACAATAGAGCAATATAAAGATGTAACCAAGAAGAATATAAGAAGGAGGAACAATATAAGATAATTTTCTTTCTTTCAAGTGTATTCAACATCATTCTCAATACTACTATTTATAGGATTACATTGAGGAATATCAAAGGGTGTCATAAACATGACATTAAACCTTGAAAATAACTACCCATAAAGGAAGAAATAAACATAGTCATCCATTTGAACATATTATCTACAACATTACTACCCATAAATGAGAGAATTAACTTAGGAGTATGGTCATCCATTTGACCACATTATCAACAACACTACTACTCATAAAGGAGGGAATTAACTTAGGAGTTATGGTCATCATTTTAACCACCAAAATATTTACAACACTCCCCCTTGGAAGATCATTGATAGATAATATGCCTCATTATAACCTTACTAGGAAAAAACCCAGTGGAAAAAATCCAGTGATGGACAAAAGAATACACATATTTTGTAACACACATTGTTTGTTGCCTCGTTAAAAACCTTGCAAGGAAAACCCATTGAGATAAAACCTAGAAGGAAAAAGAGTGCAGCGCGTAGTTTACTCCCCCGCTGCAAACATCATTTAATTTCTTAGAGATGACACATTCATATCTTGAATACTGTAACGACCCGTTTTCGTTGTTATAGAAAAGCTAATGGAGAAAGAATTGGGGCCAGAAAAATTTTGAGTAGTAATTTGGAATTTCCCAACCTAGTTCAGATTTGGACGAAATCAGAGTCGTTAAGGTGTAGGGAAATCTGGTAACAATCGGGTGATTTAATTATGATTTTGATTACATGAGTAGTTAGATAAGTCGTTAAGGAATCTGTACGATTTTACGAAATTGAATTCAGGTGAGTAGAACTCTCTGAATCGATCTTAGCGTGAAAGTTATTTTTTGAGCGTCGTTGGTTAAAGGTGTGTTGTGAAATGGGGGTCTTGGAATTATTAAAATAGCTCACTGGTTCCGTGCAAGCCGCTGGGGTGGGATTTCTACCGCCAGGGCGGGGCCGCTGTAGCGGGGTGAGGACTGTTGTAGCGGGTCCGACGGAACTTAAGGTCATAAATAAACCTCAAAACGTCTTTATTCTGCACTTTTCGACTTTGAGAGCTAAGGAACGACCCAGATGAGTTCTTGACCGTTTTTCACCATTCTTGAGGCTAAGGTAAGGTTTTAACTCTCCGAATCCATTTTTCGATCCGTAGAACGTAGTTTCTTGGGTAATTATCATTGGGGAAAGGTTTTGATTTGAAGTTAATGGTGGAAAAAGCCATAATTTGGGTATTGTGATCTTGAGTTGGCCTAGGGTTGATAATGTTGATTATAATCCGGGTAATTAGGCCTCATTTATTGATTCTTGCGTTAATTGTATATTTCTAGACCACGAACAAGCGGGAAGAATTCGGAAATGAAAGATTCAAGTGCCAAGGGGATTCAAGCTTGGATTCGAGGTAGGTGATGTATGTGATTTCATGTTGGGGTGATATATGTTTGTAATTGCTCATTATAATGTATGTATGTATGTGAATGTTTCATTATTGATCACCCTAATCGTAAATGAGGATAATTGAATAATTGTATGCCATGAATCACCTCTTGTTGTATGATTGTGAGTATATACATTGTGATTGTGATTGTGGTTTGTTGAATGGTTTGGGTGTTGCGTTCTGACACAATAACTTTGATCGGTTGCCACGTTCTGGCATAAACATGGGATCAGTTGCCACGTTTCGGCATAAACATGGATCGGTTGCCACGTTCCGACATAAATATTGGATCGGGTACCACGTTTCGGTATGCCAACAGTTTTGGTGTGGGTTCCATGAGTGTACCATTGAATTGAGTTCCGTGAAAGGACTATCAAATTGTGTTATGTATCTACTTGTGATGATTATGTTCATATCTAATGATGATTGATATTGGAAGACCGTATGTTGCTATAAATTGATAACCAATGTGTATTATTGAGAACGTGTGATGCTACATTGATCCTAAAAAGATGACTAATATTGTAATGTTCGATATATGCCTGTTTTATAATATTATGGTTACTTGCATGTGTTTCACTTATTGGGATAGTTGCGTGATCTTACCAGTACACTGTGGTTGTGTACTGATACTACACTTGTTTGTTCTTTGTTAAGTATAAGGCATCTTCAGGCGGCTATTAATAGAACTCAACTAGGTGATTATTGAGCGTGACCGGATTCAAGGGTGAGTCAGTTCTTTAAGGCTGCCATGGATCTTTCTTGTTTAAGTCCATTCTTTTTGGACTCACACTATTTGTTGAAGGCGTTTGTTTAATTTCGGGATTGTGCCCCTTGTTCTTAGACTTGTCATTAGTAGAGTTTTGGTACAATGACTTTCGGGTTCTAGGGGTTGTTCTTCCGCATTAGTTGGTTAGTTGTTTGTTAAAACCTTGGAGTTTATGGGGACTCTATTTTTATAGTCATTTAAATATGCATCCGTATATTTAAATGCCTTAGTTTTCATAAATTTGTTTGTTTGGGTTGTAATAATGGTTCTCCCACCGGGTTGTAGTTTATGGTTCTCTCACGAAACTGAGAAGGTTCCAATTGGTATTTGGCCTTAGGGGTCGTATACGGCATAGATGATCAGTAATGGTTGTCTATCGAACGAACTAATTAAGAATTTAGACTTCTCTGCAAGTTGTAAGTGCTTGAGTGTCGTGACACTTGTTGAGAAAAGAAAGTCATCACGAGATTAGGTGCAATGGTCTAGATAAATTACGATGTAGTTCGTAAGCGAGAAATTTGGACGTGCGTTGTGACCAACTGATAACCGTGTGAGAGTCTGGGTGTATCCTGGGGATATGTGTATGGTAATGTTGAAACGATGTAAAAGGATTGTAAAGTGCGTACTTCATTGGGTTGACCGGGGGGTAGACAATGATTGTCCTAGCTAAAGGGATTTTCTTAAATGCACAGTTATAGCCAGGAAATCTAGGGGAAATATAAAAAAGAGAGGAACCTAGAAATTGTTGGCAGGGGTTCTGTTTCCGTAGGAGCCGCTGGAGCAGGATAATCTTGCCAGCGCGAGACCGCCAGTGCGGAATTTCTCCCGCCAAAGTGGGACAGGGCGAGACAGAATCTCAGCTATGTCTCCCCTCTTTTCCCTTAGTCACAATTATGGACCCCGAATCGTACTCGAACTAACCCCTGGGATCTAATTCAGTGTTTAGCAATCAAATATAAGTTATAAGATGTATTAAAATTGTGGAGAACCTAGGCATATGAGGAGGAAATCAGCAAGGTCGTGGAGGCTAGGGAAATGGTAATGCAGGTAGAGGAGTAGTGCAACCAAGTTTGCCCTCAGGACGACAGGGCTCAGTTATATGCTTTTCCGGGCAAGATCGAGTTTGAGCTGTGTGATGCAGTGGTCACTAGTGCTACTCTTGTCTGTGCCCCGATGGGTATTGTTTTGTTTGATTCGGGTTTTACTTATTCGTATGTGTCAGTTCAATTGCCTTGGGATTTAAGGTGGGTTGTGATATACTTGATGCCCCCATACATGTTTCTATCCCAGTTGGAGAGTCAGTCGTAGTCACCCTTGTATATCGTGTTGTCCTGTTGTGTTTATGGATTTTCATATTTGGCTTGATTTGGTTATGTTGGATATGACTAACTTGATATAATCGTAGGCATGACTTGGTTGTCCATCTATTATACCGGGCTTAATTGTAATACTAAGTCAGTAACTCTAAAGATCCCCGGTAGGGAAAGATTAGACTGGAAGGGGTGTACAAGCCTAAGCTAGCTAAGATCATATCCTTCTTTCGGGCTAGGAAACTGGTAGGGTAGGGTTGTTTGGCTTATTTGGCTCATGTTCAGGATGTTGAGGTTGAGTCTCTCTTTAGTGAGTCTATTCTTGTGGTCTCTGAGTTTTAAGGAAGTGTTTCCCATGGATTTGCAAGGTATGCCTCCATATAGAGATATAAATTTCTGCATTGACTTGAAAACTGACACTCACCCCATTTCCATCCCTCCATATCGTATGGCTCTAGTAGAATTAAGAGAGCTTAAGGCTCAAATCCAAGAGCTTCTTGATAAAGGGTTCATCCGTCCTAGTGCTTCCAAGTGGGGTGATCATGTCTTATTTGGTATGAAGAGGAGGGTAGTATGATGACTGATGATTTTATCTTAATCCATAAGGGAGTGGATTAATACCAAAATGACAAGCTTATGGATAAACAAAGTTCCATTAAGTATACTTGGGCGAAGGAAATTGAAGATGTTAGTAAGAAGATGCGTATAAAAATTGGGTTAGTCCTTTGAATTTGATGAATATACTTGAGTTTGAGGTGTCGTGTTGATGAAAGGTTGGCTTCGTAGTGATAGTCAAGTATGACTGAGCATAATGGTAATAAGAGTTCGTGGTGGATTGTGCTGGGATGCAAAGATATAATGCGATTGTTGATTAAGCAAATTTTGTATAGTAATTACGACTTGCGAGTACCTAAGGTTGTGGTTTTCTAATATTTGGTGAGTAACGTGGTTTTATGGAAAGTTTTAAGAGATGGTGGGACACCACTCGAATAGAATTTAAAAGAGCTAGGGTCATGATGAAGAAAAATAGTGGGATGTAGTACAACCTTTAGAGATAGGTGAGAGCAAGAATATTTTATTTGATTCTTAAGGCTAAAGAGGTATCTTGAGAGGGGTAGATAATTGGGTTCAGAGACGCGTGATTTCATTCGTTTTGCTATGGCTATGGTAATAGTATCAGAAGTCTATCAGAATGGTTAAAAACTATTGGAAAGGACTTAAGAAATGAGTGTATAGACATTAGCTCGAGTGTGATGATAAGTGCTTTGTTTTGTTTTGAGTTTAGTAATGAGTACGATTGAATGTTTAGCAAAAGGTATTGTAAGATCGATGGGGAAGAGATCAATGATAACCGAAAATCCATGAATTCATAAAAATCTTCAAGGTATAAGCTTAGGTTGATAGATAAGGGGATTGTATTATACAATTGAGTTTACAATTCATAGTTTTCATTGTAAGTCTATATTCGTGGTGATATATTTTGTCAATGTATGAATTGGAAAGGTGAGAAATGATCAATTGTATCCGGTATTGAGCATTTGAAAGGGCTTACACCTAGGTGGAGTCGTAAGTTTACTACTATTGATTGTTAAGTACCTAAGAAAGGTTTCATTTTTAAAAGTGTTGGCTTATAATAAGGTAACATGTCGGAGTGTTTATGATGGTTGTTAGTGTTGTGAGTATGATTCACTAGCTATGCTCTAGTGTGTTTTCACTTTTGTGGGTGGATCCCTAGTGGTGGATCGGGGTACCAAATCCTGCGATGTTCTCTTGGTTGAATGGGAAGATTGGGAAGATTTGGTTATTTCGAATGACATAATTGGTGTTGTCTTGGAGTTGTTAAAATATTTAAGTGGTTCTACATGTACCACCTTGCTTATGAGAATTTATAGAAGAGCTACCATGAGTATTTGTAGTTGTCCAGCAATCCTAGTATTCCTCTAGTCGTCGAGGTCATGTATTGATTATGTGTGGTTGAATGTGGAGATCATTGGGTCTAATTCTGCTATTCTTAAGAGGTAATCTACAATTACTAAATCTAGCATTTCGATAGTGTTGTTGGAGGGTTTGTATGCTTGGACATATCCCTCGATGAGTATCTAATTTCTAAGGATCAAATTTGTTATAACTTAAGCTCATGGGAATATATGTTGTGGGATGGAGATATTGTTAAGAACTGTGATTGTTTGGGTATTATGAGTATGTGTGGGTTGATTGAGGTTCACTTCTATTTGGAGCGAGCATTGACTTGGAATTTTATCATGCTTAAGTGCTAAAGGATTCCTTTGGATGATTGTGTCAAGGTCCTTGATAACATGTTGTAGACGTGTGTACAATCAACTTTGGTAGTTTTTGGGAATCACTTTTGTTGTAGTTAAGTTTACATACAACAATATTTATCACTCGAGTATTGAAATGACTTCATTTAGGCATTGTATGGGAGGATGTGTAGGTGTTCAATTGGTTGGTTTGAGGTTGAAGATGTGAAACCTTTGAGAGTTGATTTGGTGAAAGATGTTCAGGGTAAGGTGAGAAGTATCCAATCTAAACTTCTAGCTGCCCAGAGTCGACAGAAAAAGTATGTGGGAGAAGTATCCCCAGTTATTCGATGATTCAGATACTACTCTATTCTTGCTTTAGCCCTTTTCTCCTAGTTTGTCACTCGGGGATGAGTGATGGGTAAATTGGTATCTATTGTAATGACCTGTTCCTGTCGTTATAGAAAAGCCAATGGGGAAAGAATTGGGGCCAGAAAACTTTTGAGTAGTAACTTGGAATTTCCTAACCTAGTCCAGATTTGGACGAAATTAGAGTCGTTAAGGTATAGCTAAATCTGGTAACAATCGGGTGAATTAATTATGATTTTGATTACATGAGTAGTTAGATAAGTCGTTAAGGAATCTGTACGACTTTACAGAATTAAATTCGGGTGAGTAGAACTCCCGAAATTGATCTTAGCGTGAACGATATTTTATGAGCGTCGTTGGTTAAAGGTGTGTTGTGAAATGGGGGTCTTGGAATTATTAAAATAGCTCACTGGTTCCGTGCAAGCTGCTGGGGCGGGATTTCTGCCGCCAAGGCAGGGCTGATGTAGCGGGGTGAGAACCGTTGTGGAGGGTCCGAAGCGACTTAAGGTCGTAAATAAACCCCAAAACATCTTTATTCTGCACTTTTTGACTTTGAGAGCTAAGGAACGACCCCATATGATTTCTTGACCGTTTTTCGCCATTTTTGAGGCTAAATGTAAGGTTTTAACTCCCCGAATCCATTTTTCGATTCGTAGAACGTAGTTTCTTGGGGAATTATCATTGGGGTAAGGTTTTGATCTGAAGTTAATGGTGGAAAAAGCCCTAATTTGGGTATTGGGATCTTGGGTTGGCCTAGGGTTGATAATGTTGATTATAATCTGGGTAATTAGGCCTCGTTTATTGATCCTTTCGTTAATTGCATGTTTTTAGACCACAAACAAGCGGGAAGAATCCGAAAAGGAAAGATTCAAGTGCCTTACGGGATTCAATCTTGGATTTGAGGTAGGTGATGGTTGTGATTTCATGTTGGGGTGATATATGTTTGTAATTGCTCATTATAATGCATGTATGTATGCGAATGTTGCATTATTGATCACCCTAATCGTAAATGAGGATAATTAAATAATTGAATGCTATGAATCACCTCTTATTGTATGATTGTGAGAATATACATTGTGATTTCGGTGTTGCGTTTTGACACACTAACTTGGATCGATCGCCACATTCCGGCATAAACATGGGATGGTTGCCACGTTCCGGCATAAACATTGGATCGGGTACCACGTTCTAGTATGCTAACAATTTGGGTGTGGGTTCCATGAGAGGACCATTGAATTGGGTTCTATGAGAGGACCATTGAATTTTGTTGTGTATCTACTTGTGATTATTACGTTCATATCTAATGATGATTGATATTGGAAGACTGTATGTTGCTCTAACTTCAAAACCAATGTGTATTAATATAGAACGTGTGATGCTACATTGATCCTGAAAAGATGACTAATATTGTATATGTTCGGTATATGCCTGTTTTATAATGATTGTGGTTTCTTGCATCTGTTTCACTTATTGGGATAGCCGCGTGAGCCTACCAGTACACTGTGGTTGTGTACTAATACTACACTTGCTTGTTCTTTGTTGAGTACAGGACATCTTCAGGCGGCTATTGATAGACATCAGCTAGGTGGCTATTGAGCGTGACCGGATTCAAGGGTGAGCCAGTTCTTTCAGTCTGCCATGGATCTTTCTTGTTTAAGCCCATTCTTTTCGGACTCACACTATTTGTTTAAGGTGTTTGTTTAGTTTCGGGGTTGTGCCCCTTGTTCTTAGACTTATCATTAGTAGAGTTTTGGTACAATGACTTTCAGGTACTAGGGGTTGTTTTTCCGTATTAGTTGGTTAGTTGTTCGTTAAAACCTTGGAGTTTATGGGGACTCTATTTTTATAGTCATTTAAATCTGCTTCCGTATCTTTAAATGCCTTAGTTTTCATAAATTTATTTGTTTTGGTTGTAGTAATGGTTCTCCCATCGAAGGGTTTGTGTGAGTGCCAATCACGACGGTCTGGGTCGTGACAAATACCAACTTTTCAAATGCTGAGGTTGGTAATGCTTTAGTGAACATGTCTGTTAAATTATCAACTGAGCGAATTCGTTGAATATTTATTTCACCTTTCTTCTTAAAATCATGAGTGAAAAAGAATTTTGGTGAAATGTGTTTTGTTCTATATCCTTTAATGTATCGTCCCTTCAGCTGAGATATACATGCAACATTGTCTTCATACAATGTTGTAAGAATATCCTTTTTTCAAAGGAAAATAATACATTTCTTAAATATGTTGAGTCATTGATCTCAATCAAACACACTCCCACTTACTTCATGAATGACTATTATTTATGCATTATTAGAAGAAGTAGCAACTTATGTTTATTTCATGGAATGCCAAGATATAGTTGTGCCTCCTTATGTAAATGTAGATCAAACAAATATCTAGCATTTGCATAACCAATCATTTCTTAAATAGATTTATTAGAAAAAATAATATCATATCAATGGTCCCTCGAAGATATCTTAATATATGTTTGACCCCATTCCAATGTCTTCTTGTTGGGGAGGAACTAAATCTTGCCAATAAACATACTGCAAAACAAATATTTGGTCGAGTATTATTGGCAAGATACATTAGCACCCTAATGACACTAATATATGGAGTTTCATCACCAAGAAACTCTTCATCATTTTCTTGAGGTCGAAATGGATCTTCATGTATATCAAGCGATCTCACAACCATTGGGATACTCAATAGATGTAATTTATGTCACCCCCCGAGCTACCCCGAGATGCGGACATGGGACCTAGGATCACAAGTGACCCGAAGCTAACTCTGCTGGCATAATCATGAGCATACTAAATATAAAATGAGAAATAAAATTGATGCGGAATCTAATCATAAATAAATCTGAAATGATAGGGAACACCCATATACTAAAACTTAATACCAAATCTGAGAGTTTGATACAAAAGAAACATCAAACTCAAATACTAAGCTGAATCTAACTATGTCTGAAAATAGCCTCTAACTGACTAGAAGTGCTGGGACATGCCCCAACTAAGTCTAACAAACTTGAAACTAAAAGACTGAAATACTAAATAGATCACATGACTATTGTCCTCGAAGAATGACGACTCACCACTGATGTTGCTGAAATGGAGATCGGGAACCGATCAAAGCGTGATCTGGATGTTGAGAATCCAAACCTACATCACGAGAAGATGTAGCGCAGAGTATGCACTAGTACTTGAAAGGTACTGAGCATGCATGATAGAGTAAAGCTGAAATAAACATATAACTGAACAAGCAATGAAACAAGAGTATAATCTGAACATGATATAGATACTGAATACTGAGCTGACTGAATGCAATGACCAAACGATAACATGCTGAGACTGAATACCGTCTTTACTGAAATATGGTCAATGCAATAGAGTCTGACTGAACTGTGGAAGTTACTAATAACCGATGATAAAACCACATGAATTAAATGTGGAGTCCGATGTATACACCCCATCGAGATGACCTAATACACCCTGCCAAAGGTGTAGAGGCATGCTGGCGTGATCACTAAAATGATGCCCATAGAAGGAACTTACAACTTACGTGGCTCGTAGTTCTGGGACTATATGGGTGACTGACCCTAGTACAACTCGGTATTATGCTACTCCCAATAGATTAAATGATTAACACATTATGACTGAATTACTGAAATACACTGGATAGCTCAAAACTGACATGCAAACTGAGAATGCACATTTATATACTGATAATGACACATTCAAATTGAGGCATGTACATTAGAAATACTGCAATATCTGACCTAGCATGTATAATTCAGGAACTAAAGAACTACATAACTAAGGATCTGAAATTCATGCAAGGAAACATGATAATCTTATTTGGAACATATAAATAACTAATTCATGATAATCTGCTGAGGTTCTAGAAACCCTAGGTCTAGTTAATAAAAGGGAATCAGGAATCTGACTGAAATCTAGGGACGTATTGGGCGAAAGGAACCCACTAGTGAAATCCCACATACTTGGTGACGAATTCCACGGAGAAATATTTTGATTTCGGGCTGGAACTGATGGAATCTTGTTGCGTTCTTGAACTAGGGTTCTTGCCCTCTTTTCTCCTCTAATGCTCTAATTTTTCTAAGTTTGAATAATGATTTGACTTAGGTAAGTTCTAGTTATGTTTCTAGGCTTAAACTGACTAAAACCTCATAATTTAGAGTCTAAACGACATCATTTAGTGGTCAAACAAATAAGGAAAAGACCAAAAGACCCCCGACTTAACTGTTTCAGCGTGACTGACGGACGGGATTGACGGACCGTCGATTGAATGATGGTCCGTGCTGGTCGACCGTCGTTCGTAACTAAAGTTGTGCTTCTGAGGCATCGATCCACGGACACGGACCACGGTCCGTGACCTGACCTATGGACCGTAGGTCCGGCCGTGGATCAACACTTAGCCGATTTATCTGAGGTTTCTAGGAGGAGGGTCGCGGGTGCAAACCACAGACCTGCAGGACGGACCGAGGGTCCTCCTACGGTCCGTAGGTCTTGACCGTGGGTCGACCCTTAGCCAAATTCTCTGATAGAGTTCTGGGGGAGGCTACAGGTGTGAACCATGGACCACCAGCAGAGACCGTGGGTCACTCTGCAGTCCGTAGGTGGCACCTGTAGCTTCTGAAATCTGCAATTTGGTTTGCTTCGAATACGGGGTGTTACATTATCTCCCCCTTGGAAACAGTCATCCTCGAATGAAGACTAAACTAGCTGAATTGGAGGGAGAGGGCTGCAATATCTACCACTAAACACTGAGAACTGATTTCTGACTGAACTAAGTTCCAAGTACATGCAAATACGCTAAAAATGCAAGTACCAACTGAAGGAACATGATACTAAGACTGAATCTACGCATGAATAACTGAAAAAATGAAGAGGAATTAATACCTCAAGCTGGAATGGAATCGGAAAGAAAGAGGTGAGGATACTTGGACTTCATGACTGCTTCTGCTTCCCAAGTAGCTCCCACTACAGACTGACTCCTCCACCAAACCTTGACTGAAGTGACTTCTTTGTTTCTCAATCTTCTAACCTGACGATCAAGAATCTCAAGTGGTACATCCTCATACGAAAGACTATCTTTCACGGCTACACTCTCTAATGGCACTACAGATGCTGGGTCACCCACACACTTCTTCAATAGTGAAATGTGAAAGACTGGATGCACTGCTTCTAATTCTGCTGGCAACTCTAACTAATAAGCAACTTTACCAATCTTTTTCAGAATCTTATAAGGGCCTACATATCTAGGACTGAGATTCCCTTTCTTGCCAAATCTCATCACCCCTTTCATAGGTGACACTTTCAAGAAAACCCAATCATCAACTTGGAACTCTAGTTCCTTTCTCCTTACATATGTATAAGACTTCTGGCGACTCTAGGCTATCTTAAGTCTATTTCTAATGAGTTGCACTTTCTCCATCGCATAATGGACTGAGTCTGGCCCTATCAAGGCTGCTTCACCTACTTCAAACCAACCAACATGAGATTTACACCTATGCCCATACAATGCCTCATAAGGGGCCATATGAATGCTGGAATGGTAGCTATTATTGTAGGCGAACTCAATAAGAGGAAGGTGATCATCCCAACTACCCTTGAAGTTGATCACACAAGCTCTCAACATGTCCTCTAAGGTCTGAATGGTACGCTCTACCTGACCAGCCGTCTATGGAAGAAATGTTGTGCTAAGATTAACTTGAGTACCAAGACCTTTCTGAAATGACTTCCAGAAATGAGAGGTAAAATGAGGACCTCTATCTGAGATGATAGACAAAGGAACCCCATGCAACCTGACTAACTCATTAATGTAAAGCTTGGCGTAATCCTCTGCCGAATCTATAGTCTTGACTGCCAAAAAGCGAGAAGACTTAGTTACTGTGTCAACTATGACCCAAATGGAGTCAAGTTGTTTGTGAGTACGAGGTAACCCTGTAATGAAATCCATGTTGATCGCTTCCCACTTCCAAGTAGGAATGTCTATCTCTTGAGTCATACCCCCTGGTTTCTGATGCTCTAGCTTCACTTGCTAGCAATTGGGGCACTTAGCCACAAAATCTGTTATATCTCTCTTCATGCCATTCCACCAAAAGACTTCTCGCAGATCACAGTACATTCTTAGTGGCACCTGGATGAATAGAATATATGGATTTATGGGCTTTTGCAAGAATCTGTTGTCTCAACTCGCCCACATTAGGAACATATAATCGACCCTGGTAGCGAAGCACACCATCTCCCCCTTGGGAGAATACCTCAACTCTCTATAGATAGACTGCACCCTTGAGTTCGAGCAATATCAGATCACTGTCTTGCTTTTCCTTAACTTCCACTACCAATGAAGATTCTGATCCATTTCGAACGGTTACACCACCATCTGATATGCTCATAAAACGAACTCGTAAATGAGCAAGCCTATGAACATCCTTTGCTAGCTCTTTTCTTTCTTCCTTAACATGTGCTACACTACCCATAGATAGTCTGCTAAGGGCATCTGCTACTACATTTGCCTTACCAGGATGGTAATGCACACTCATGTCATAATCCTTGAGGAACTCAAGCCATCTTCTCTGGCGAAGATTCAACTCTTTCTGGGTGAACACATACTGAAGGCTCTTATGGTCTATGAACACATCTACATGAACACCATACAAGTAGTGTCTCCAAATTTTAAGTGCAAATACCACTGCTGCAAGCTCGAGGTCATGAGTCAAATATTTATTCTCATGCACCTTAAGCTGTCTGGAAGCATAAGCTATAACCTTACCTTGCTGCATCAACACACAATAAATCACATAGCCGTATGAACCCTCTGGTAGAGTCAAAACAAGAGTTATATTCAACCTAGTTTTCAGTTCTGCAAAGGTTTTCTCACATCATCTGACCACTGGAACTTGACCTTTTTCTGAGTCAACTTAGTCAACGGAGAGGCTATAGATGAAAATCCTTCCACGAACCTTCTGTAATAACCCGCTAAACTTAAGAAACTTCTGATATCTATAGGAGAGGTAGGTCTGGGACATTGATTGACTGCTTCTATTTTCTGGGAATCCACTCAGATCCCTTCGCTGGATACTATATGCCTAAGGAAAGCAACTGACTGTAGCCAAAACTCGCACTTGCTAAACTTAGCGAATAACTGGCGATCTTTGAGAGTTTGCAGAACAACTCTCAAATGACTCACATGTTCCTCCTCATTCCTAGAGTAAATGAGAATATCATCAATAAAGATGATAACGAACAAGTCCAAGTACTACTTGAACACTCTGGTCATCAAGTCCATAAAAGTTGCAGGAGCATTGGTTAGTCCAAATGACATTACTACAAATTCATAATGACCATACCAAGTTCTGAAGGCGGTCTTCAAAATGTCACTAGCTCTGACTTTAAGCTGATGATAACCCGATCTGAGGTCTATCTTTGAGAAATGACTAGCACACTGAAGTTGGTCAAACAAGTCATCAATCCTAGGGATGGGATACTATTCTTGATTGTGACCTTGTTCAACTGCCTATAGTCAATGCAGATTCTGAGAGAACCATATTTCTTCTTCACAAACAACACCGGTGCACCCCATGGTAAAAGACTAGGTCTGATGAAACCCTTATCTAGAAGGTCTTTCAACAGCTCTTTCAATTCCTTAAGCTCAACTTGAGCCATTCTGTAAGGAGGGATAGATATAGGATGGGTATCTGGAAGGAGATCAATTCACAAGTCAATTTCGCTTTTGGGAGGAACTTCGGGAAGGTCTTCTGGAAACACATCTAGAAACACATTAACTACTAGAACTGACTTAAGAATTGGGGTTTCGGAGCTTGAATCCTTAAACCGAACTAGATGATAGATATAACCCTTAGAGATCATCTTTCTGGCTTGAAGGTAAGAAATGAATCGACCCATAGGCGCTAAGCTACTACCCTTCCATTCTAAGATTGGTTCGTCTGGAGACTAAAAATGAACAATCCTAGTTCTACAATTGACTGAGGCATAACAAGAATGTGACCAATCCATGCCTAGAATGACATCAAAGTCTACCATTTCTAACTCTACAAGATCTGCTGAGGTGACTTTCTCAGTGACTGTGATAGGGAAATTTCTGTATACCCTTCTAGCTATAATTGGGTCACCGACTAGAGTAGAGACTGAGAAATATTCTAAGAGAGTTTCTGGACTAACATCAAACTTAACTGCTATATAAGAAGTAGCAAAGGAAAGAGTTGCCCCTGGATCTAACAAAGCATAAACATTGAGATCAAAGACTCGTAACGTACCAGTGACTACATCAGGAGAATCTTCCTGATCTTGGTGAGCCTGAAGAGCATAGAGCCTATTTTGGTGATGTACGCGACCTGTACCAGATGAGTTACCCTGCTGAGTTGGGCGACTTGCTGGCGCTGCTGAAGTTGTAGACTGAGCTCGATTAGCATTGCCTCCTAGACCCTGTTTAGAAGGACAATCCCTTAACCTGTGACCAGACTGACCATACCCAAAGCATCTTTCCTTTCCAGCAAGGCACTCGCCCAGATAGTTCTTACCACACTTAGGGCAAGTTGGGTAGGTTTTGGTACCTGTAAACTCCCTTGAGACTTAGAGCTTGATGCTTTACCTTTCTGATCTTGTCTAAACTCGGAGGACGAAACACTAGCTGATGAAGGTGCTGGAGCTGAAAATTTCTACTGACCCTACAAGCGATTTCCACCACCTAATTTCTGCTGAGAATAATCATAGTTCCCAGTCCTAGGCTTCTTTTTATCCTTAGCTTGTTCCCTAAGCTTATCACCCTCAACCTGCTGAGCATGAGTCATGAGCCTAGAGATGTTCATATTTTCCAGCAACAAATCATTTTTACACTCCGTCTTTACCAAGTCTGACACTCCATATAGAAACTTATTCATCTGAGCCTTGGAATCAGCAACCATATGAAGAGCATACTTGTTGAGTTGGGTAACTTGAGCCCATACTCTTGGACTGTCATAGTACCTTGTCTTAAGTTCATAAATTCCTGAGCTTTTGCCTCCCTTAGCTCTCTTGGGAAAAACCTGTCTAGAAAGGTCTCGCTAAGGCAATCCTAAGTGATAGGAGTTGCATCTGTACCCCTGTTCTCTTTCCACTGAGTATACCAGATATGAGCCATATCCTTAAGTTGGTAAGATGCTAACTCAAACCGATCATTCCCAGTTACCTGCATCACTTCAAAGATCTTCTTGACCTTATCAATGAAGTTTTGGGGATCCTCACCAATCTGCGATCCTAAGAATTCTGGCGGATTCATCCTAACAAAATCTCGCACTCTAGCTGCAGTTGACCCAACATTAACATTTGCCGGAATGAGAGCCCGCTGATTATTTTGGTTGGCAACACTCTGAGCTAACATCTGAATGGCGTTCTGGGGTTCTGCATTCGAAACTTCTTGATCTGAGACTGGAGGAGTTGCATTTGCGTTCCTGACATTCACATTCCTGGCGTTAGCTCTATGAGGAGGCATGATCATTGAAATGTAGAACGTCGAGTTAGAATGGAATTAGATCATACCTTATGAACGATAAGAGTAACAAGAAAATGAAGATTTTCCTAATACACTTTGTAGCCTCCCTCTCATTAGATGTGGTGAACATTACACACCCATGAAAATGACTCTACCTAGTGTGGCTTTTCTGACATCCTAGGACACTTAAACCTAGGGCTCTGATACCAAGTTTGTCACGCCCCAAGCTGCCCCCGAGACGCGGACACATGACCTAGGATCACAAGTGACCACAAGCTAACCCTACTGGCATAATCATGAGCATACTAAAGATAAACTGAGAAATAAAACAGATGCGGAAGCTAATCATAAATAAATCTGAAATACTGGGGAACACCCATATACTAAAACTGAATACCAAATCTAAGAGTTTAATACAAAAGAAACATCAAACTCAAATACTAAGATGAATCTAACTATGTCTAAAAATAGCCTCTAACTGATTAGAAGTGATGGGACATGCCCCAACTAAGTCTAGCAAAACTGAAACTAAAAGACTGAAATACTAAAAATATCATATGACTATTGTCCTCGAAGAATAAGGACTCACCACTGATACTGCTAAACAGGAGATCGGGAACCCATCTAAGCGTGATCTAGATGCAGAGAATCGGAACCTACATCATGAGAAGATGTAGCGCAGAGTATGCATCAGTACTTGAAAGGTACTGAGCATGCATGATAGAGTAAAGATGAAATAAACATATAACTTAATAAGCCATGAGGCAAGAGTATAATCTTAACATGATATAGATATTGAATACTGAGTTGACTGAATGCAATGACCAAATGATAAAATGCTAAGACTGAATACTGACTATACTGAAATGTGGTCAATGCAATGGAGTCTGACTGAACTGTGGGAGCTACTAATAACCTATAATAAACCCACATGAGCTAAATGTGGAGTCCGATGTATATGCCCCATCGAGAGGACCCAATACACCCGGTCAAAGGTGTAAAGGCATGTTGGCGTGATCACTGAAATGATGCCCACACAGGGGACTTACAACCTACGTGGCTCATAGTTCTGGGACTATATGGGTGACTAACCCTAGTCTAACTCGGTATTATGCTACTCCCAATAGATTAAATGATTAACACATTATGACTGAATTACTGAAATATACTGGATACCTCAAAACTGACATATAAACTGAGAATGCACATTTATATACTGATAATGACACATTCAAATAGAGGCATGTACATTTAAAATACTGCAATATCTGACCTAGCATGTATAATTCAGGAACTAAAGAACTATATAACTAAGGATTTGAAATTCATGCAAGGAAAGAAGTAATAACATGATAATCTGATCTGGAACATATAAATAACTAATTCATGATAATCTGCTGAAGTTCTAGAAACCCTAGGTTTAGTTAATAATAGGGAATCAAGAATCTGACTGAAATCTAGGGACCTAATGGGCGAAAGGAACCCACTACTGAAATTCCACATACCTGGTAACAAATTCCACGAAGAAATATTTTGATTTTGAGCTGGAACTAATGGAATCTTGTTGCGTTCTTGAACTAAGGTTCTTGACCTCTTTTCTCCTCTTACGCTCTAATTTTTCTAAGTTTGATTAATGATTTGACTTAGGTAAGTTCTAGTTATGTTTCTAGGCTTAAACTGACTAAAACCTCATAATTTAGGGTCTAAACGACGTAGTTTAGGGGTCAAACGAATAAGGAAAAGACCAAAAGACCCCTGACTTAACTGATGTCGGAGTGACTGACAAACGGGACTGATGGACCGTCGATTGAATGATGGTTTGTGCTGGTCGACTGTTGTTTGTAACTGAAGCTGGGCTTCAGAGGCATCGATCCATGGATACGGACTATGGTCCGTGACCTGACCTACGGACCGTAGGTTCGGCCGTGGGTCAACACTTAGCCGATTTATCCTAGGCTTTTGGGAGGAGGGTCGCGGGTGCGAACCACGGACCTGCAGGACGGACTGTGGATCCTCCTACAGTTCGTAGGTCTTGACCGTGGGTCGACCCTAGCCGAATTTTCGAGCAGAGTTCTAGGGGAGGCTACATGTGTGAACCACAGACCACTAGCACGGACCGTGGGTCTCCCTATGGTCCATAGGTGGCACCTGTAGCTTTTGAAATCTGCAATTTGGTTTGCTTCGGATATGGGGTGTTGCAATTTATCCATGTAAAAACACTTTAAAATCTTTTGTGTGTATGCTGATTGTTGGAAAAATATTTCATTTGTCAAATGTTCAATCTGTAGGCCAAGATAAAATTTTGCCTTACTAATATTTTTTATTTCAAATTCTTTCGTTAAACACTCAACAACTTTTGAAAGCTCTTTAGAAGTGTCAATGATATTCAAATCATCAACATACACAACTATTATAACAAAATCAGATCCATACCTTTTTATAAAAACATAAGGACAAATAGGGTAATTTTTGTACCCTTTCTTTAGCAAAAATTGGCTAAGACGATTGTACCACATCCGTCCTGATTGTTTCAATCCATATAAGGATTTCTGAAGCCTTATCGAATAAGTTCCTTACGAAGTTTTACATGCTTCAGACACATTGAATGCTTCGGGAATTTTCATGAAAACATCGTGGTCCAATGAGCCATATAAATAGGTTGTGACAACATCCATTATATGTATTTCAAGATTTTCATGAACTACCAGATTTGTTAGATACCTGAAGGTAATTGCATCCACCACAGGAGAATATGTCTCCACATAATCAATGCCATACCTTTGCGGAAAATCTTATGCCACAAGTCGTGCTTTATATTCTATGACTTCACCTTTTTCATTTCGTTTTCTATAAAAACCCATTTGTACCCCCCACTAGCTTGATGCCTTCAGATGTTTGGATTATTGGTCAAGAAACTTCACGTTTTTTCAAGTGAAGTCAATTCTGTTTGAATTACGTCCTTCTATTTTGGCCAATCATTTCTCTGTCTGCATTCATTGAATTGGAAATGACTTGTGTCACAGGTGTGGCAAACCTGGCCACTTCATTAGAGATTTTCCCATGCACAAGGTAGAACATAAAGAGTACATGAATCCTGAATGAGACAAAGACAAACAAAGGGACCTGGTTGCTGAAAAGTCAAACAGAAAGTGTATTCAACATCATTCTCAATACCACTATTTATAGGATTACAGTAAGGAATACCAAAGGATGTCATAAACATTACATTAAACCTTGAGAATTACCACCCATATAGAAGGAAATAAATCTAGGAGTTATGGTCATTCATTTGACTACATTATCAACAACATTACTACCAATAAATGAGGGAATTAACCTAGGAGTTATGGATATCCATTTGACCACATTATCAACAATATTACTACTTATAAAGAAGGGAATTAACATAGGAATTATGGTCATCCATTTAACAATGATAAGCACGAAATTTCAAAATGAGGGAACTATAAATTTTTAAAAAAAATTAAAAAAATGAAGAGAAGATCAAACATCCCGATAAGTTATTTTTTTTTTTAAATACAAAAAAGAAATCGTGATAATAAAATTTTAACCTCCAAATATGTAAAAAATCATGGGAAGTGGGGAGTAAAACTCATTTATATCATACATGGAATAAAACTTAAATTTTGGTATTAATAATTGTATTTATTGTCAATGCGAAGATGCAACGTCCCTCTTACCAAGCTGTGATTGTAATACTTCAAAGGTTATAATTATTGTCTCGAATGTGAACAAAGTACGTACCTTGCATATATAATTAAATGATAGAACTATAAGTTTTTATGGCCCACATAATTAGTTTATTTTTGTCTAATAATTAAATAAGTTAAATTCTAAACCTGTATGGGAAAGTTACCTAGTGGATTAAAACTAGGAAAAATCACCTCATATACACATTTAAGAGTCAATATTACAGGTTAAAATTACCTCATATACACATTTAAGAGTCAATATTACAGGTTTTAAATTTACTTTTAAAAAATTCTTGCTTATAACAGTTTAATTACGGGTTATAAAATATCACTAATTATTTATAAATTAATTAAATTTTACTTTATTATATAAGTAATTTTTTATAATTTTATATTATTATTAAATTATTTAAAGAAAGAATACCCCATAATTATCTCTTACACAATTATAGGGATTTACATTGATTATTGTTCCTTTTTTTACAGTTACAAGTCACACCTCCAACACCCCACCTAAATCCCTCACCCCATGTCAATTCCACGTTTAAAAAAAATAGATATTCATCTTTCATCTCTTTCATCCATACTCCATTAAAGCCAATTTTTCAACATCTAAAAACTGATTAGGAGAAATATATTCTCCATACAATCAAAACAAAAGGGCAGATCTCTAAGTTGTAATTTTCAATAATATTAGTATATTGAAGAAACCCCGTTTGATAATTGTATTGCAAGAAAGTTTATTTTATCATTTTCATGGAGGTGAATTAGAGGTGTTTTGAGGTTGATCCTTTCTAGGTTTTGCTGATTTGAGTTCTTACTACGTGGGAAATAGTCAAAAATTGAATCTTTATTGATTTTGCTAATGTTTTTGAGAGACTTATGGCCATGTGTAGTGTAGATTGGAGTTTATTATAGGAGGTAAGATGTTCTTGAAATCTTATGTTGTTTGGACTCTTGGAAAGAACTGCTGAGTGTATGTTGTGTCCTCCAAAAGTTAATTGGGTTTTTTACTACATGGGATATAGTTAAATCAATTTAGTAGCTTTTTTTGTTAAAATTGTTATATTATGCATATTATTGGTATGAAAGCTAACTTAATATACGATTTATGATTATGGTATGAATTTTGTCTAATGTTGACATGAATTGGTATAAAATTTGGTATAAAAATGGTATGATGTATTACTTATATTTGGTGTGAAACCTGTTTAAATCTGGTATGAAATTGGTACACAGTTTAGAGAAAATCTATTTTTTTTTCAAATTATTCTCATTATGTCTACTAGTCTGGCATGAAACATGAATAATATTGGTATGAAAACTGACTTAATATACGATTTATGAATATGGTATGAAATGTGTTTTAACATTGGTATGAAATTGATTTATTGTTGGTATGAAAGCTGACTTAAGTTGTGTATTAATTTTATCAAAAAATGGTTTGATATCAATGGTCCAATTATGTGAATTGATTGTAGTTTGTTAAATCACCCATTTTTTTTGTATAAATTATGACTAATGTTGGTATGAATTGGTATTTTCTTATAATACCTATTTTTATAATAAGAAGGTTTCTTTTTCAATTTCTCCAACTAGGTTTATGGCAATGCGAAAAAACAAAGAACGATGATGGCGCAATCAGTGAGAGTGAAGTAACTAGGACTGTTGCTAGCAAATTTGATGGATCCCGCATAGAAAAAGAACATGCTCCATATACCAACAATTATCCTACACCAAGACTACGGAGATCAAATTTGAGATAGTTGATTACAGCTTAGACTCTTTAGTATTTCATGTCTTTTTAACTTTTGAACGATATATATTTGTTTTTGATACAGATTTAAGTATTGAATGATATAGTATATGCATTGTTTTCTTCAAGTCAGTTATCAACTACATATGAATTACAGATTGACTCTCATAATTTCAGGATACTAGTTATATACAGATTGCATATCAATTGGATACAAATTTCTGAATATCAGTTATATACAAACTACATAACAATTAGATACATAAACAGTTTAGTTTTGATATTTAATTGGAGATCAAAATGAACACCATATAATTGGTATCCAAACTGTATATAGTTGACATCCAATTATTCATACCAACATTTATTCAACTTGAAGGATCTCATTTACTACAATGTTTAATTAATATAGATAAGCAGCCGTCCATCACAACAAAATCAAGATTTTTCAAACAAAAAAAAACTTGATTTACTCGTCAGTGACAACAATTATGGAAAAAAAATGAAGAGAGAGTAACGTAGAAGAAAATGGATAAAATCAGACTTTTTAATTAATTTTAACAGATTAGAGTGAATTAAGGAAACTAAATATTCCTAATTAGTTTGAATCTCCTAAATTTATGCTAATTAATAATTATCATCAATCAATTCAAATTTTATTAATACACCTATTTCCATTTTTTTTTTTCAAAATCGATTTTTTTTCCTTTTTTTTCTTTTTATTTTTTTTTCAAAATCGATTTTTTATGCTTTTTATTTTTTTCAAAACAATTTTTTACAATTAATTAAAAAATCTTTTTTTATTTAATAAAATGTTACAACCTGAAATTTTTTATTGTTACAACTTGAAAGTTTTATTCTACTGCTAAAACCTGAAAATATTAGTCTAATAAATGTCATATATGAGATTTTCACAACCACCTATTATTAGAGCCGTCAATATGGGCTAGGCCCGTTGGATCGGCCTAGCCTAACCCGTGATTTGATAGGGTTGGACTACTATTTTTTGAGCCCATTTAAGAAAAGGGATTTTTAGCCCAGCCTGAATAAGCCTGCCGATTTGTGGGGCTTGAGAAATATGGATAGGGCCGGTCCGTGGGCCAAATAAAAATTAATTAAAAAATAAAAATAAAATAGAGTATTAAAAATAACAAGAGTCTAAATTCAAAATCTGTTTAAAGTTTGAAATATTACAATTTAAATACAAATTATGTTTATAAAATATGTACTACATAAAATAAAAATTCCATAAAATTTCTAGGGAATCACTACATAGGTCGTAGCTTATGGAATATTGTCATAGTTTATGTGTTTTATAATGATTATTGAAAAACAATTAGGTTAATATTTCTATTTAGCTATTTATGCTTTTACTTGAAATCAAACTTAATAAATATTATAAAGATAATTTTATTTGTGGATTTGATTAAAAAGTAGTAACATTTACACCATGTAATATTGTCTTGTCGATATTTATGATAATATTTTTAAATTATAATTTAATTAAAAAAATTATAAGAAAAATATACTTTTGAGAAAAGAGGGTTGGCTCGGCAAAGCCCATAGCCCACGTACTTGTGGGCTGAGCCGACCATTTTCTGGCCCACACCGAAAATGGGCTAGCCCGGCCTGACCCGTCAAATTTCAAAGCCTGTATGGGTTAGCCCGAATGGGGTGGGACATCCCATATTGACAGCTCTACCTATTATCAACAACTCACGTTGATGGAGCGTGAGAAATAATTGTTCTATTCTCTGTATTATAAAAGGGGTCCTCTCTCTGCCAAAACATAAAGTCAGTTTCATCAAACTATTCTGAAACGTAAAGTAAAGAGAGATAAACAAAATTTAGTTCTTGATTTAAGAACAGAAGAAAATAAAGTGCTTCCGCTATTATTGGTCAAGAAGAAAACTATGGAGAATTCAGGTATGTCTCTTGACTGGCTTATTGTTATAAAATTGTATGTGAAAATAATTAAGTTCTACGATTCTGAAATCTTAATAGATTTACATGTTGTATCAGAGTCAGGTTTAAGAACTAGTGATTTTCCATTAAAATTATGTTTTCTTCTGATTTTGTGAACCCTAATTATGTAATTAAGGATTTATAATCTGATATTAATTTATTTTGCGGGATTTGATAAATTACTCAGTAAATATTTTCTTAAGGAAAATAAAGGGAACAATTCCCGAATAATGAAAGAAGCCGAAGACAAGCCGTACATTAATTGAAATTTATTCTGTTCTCTATACTTTAAAGATTGATTGTCCTTATGTAGATTATTAAAATAATAGAAGTAATGATCTCAAAAATTGAAGTTGTTGTAAAAGGCATGCAATGTTCTTTTTTATTTTATTTTATTTACTTGAGATTGTTCTTGACAAATTTTGAGAAAATTGGTGAAGTTAACGTGTACTGTTTTACTGTCTCTCAATGATGGATATTAATTTTGGTTTGATTCAATGATGGATATTTTTTAATTAATTTCTATTACTTAATTTCAATAATTGGTGTATTACACTTATTGGAATTTTCATGAACCATATTTGGTTTAGTGCTTATGACCTCCATTATATAGTTAACAAAACAATTTCATGATTTATATGGAATTATGTATGTGGGATTTTTTAATCACCAAAGTGGTCAAATCTTTATGAATTTAATTTCAAAAAAATGATTTAACTTAAATTCAATTACCCAATAATTTCGATGCTTATAATTGATATAACACTTATGGGTAAATTGAAGTTTTTGGTTATAAGACATTTATGAATCCCCAAAGATTGATTATTTGTTCATATAACCATTTAACATTAATGAGATAATTTAGATGTATCCTTAGTTTATTTATTTATCCAAAGATAATAAATATTAATAAGAATACATTATTTTGATGTTAAATTCATATTTAAGCATCATTATGGCTAAACTTGTATTTTGATGTTTCACCCAAAGGAGGACATCGGTATACATTTAAGAATACATAAACCTTTTCTGAATCTAATAGTATGTTTAAACTCATAATTCAAAGTATTAACAAATGAGCATATTTTATTTGCAGCATTTGTTATTCATTCGCAATTTGCCTCTGTTACGACATTTAATGGTCTTAACTTCTCAGACTGGTGCGAACAGATCAAATTCCATCTAGGAGTTTTAGATCTTGATGTTGCACTTTACACTGAGAAGCCAACTGCTACTACTGAAACTAGTAGTGTTGAAGAATTAGGCCAATGTTCATGCGAATGAATATTGCGAGCAATATTAAGACTACTCTTCCCAAAACTGAGAATGCAAAAGAATTTCTGAAACTTGTGGAAGAATCCTCTCAAACTGCTGATAAGTCTCTTGCTGGGACACTAAGGGGTAGTTTGACCACCATGAAGTTTGATGATTCACGTACCATGAACGAGCATGTCATTGAAATGACAAGTGTAGCAGCAAGACTTAAGTCTTTGGGAATGGAAGTGGAACAAAATTTCCTTGTACAATTCATCATCAACTCATTATCGGTTGAGTACGACCCTTTCCAATGAATTACAACACCATGAAAAACAAATAGAACGTGCATGAATTGCACAAAATGTTGGTTCAGGAGGAAATAAGGCTCAAGAATCAAGGAACCCACTCAATCAACTTTGTAAGTCATCAAGGAGCGGGAAAGAAAGGAAAGAAGCATGTTAAGGAAAAACAGAGGCAACACAATGTTAATGAGTCCTCATCTCAAGTACGTAAGAAGGAATATAAGAATGATAAGTGTCGTTTTTGTGGAAAAACTGGACACTTTCAGAAAGATTGCTTGAAATGTAAGGCATGGTTCGAGAAGAAAGGTAAGCCTTGTGCTTTTACATGTCTCAAATCAAATTTAACCGAAGTTCCGTATAATACTTGGTGGATTGACACTGGTTGTACTGTTCATGTTTCTAATAGGATGCATGGATTCCTTACAACCCAGACTATAAACAAGAATGAAAGATATGTGTACATGAGGAATAGAGTGAAGGCTCCAGTTGAAGCCGTCGGGACTTATCGTTTGATTCTCGATGTTGGGCGTCACTTAGATTTATTTGAAACTTATTATGTACCTTCTCTTTCGAGAAATTTAGTTTCTTTATCTAAGTTAGATAAGACTGGATACTCTTTTAATTTCAGTAATGAATGTTTTAGTTTGTTTAAGCATAATTATCTCATTGGTACTATTACTCTTTGTGATAACTTACTTAGAATGAATCTTGATAATCTCTTTGTTGAAACACTCTTAACTCTGCATCATAATGTTGGAATCAAACAAAGTTTGGTGAATGAACAATCTGCTTACTTGTGGCATAAACGCTTAGGTCACATATCTAAAGAAAGGCTGAAAAGATTAGTTAAGAATGAAATTATTTCAGATTTGAATTTTACTGACCTTAACATTTGTGTGGATTGTATTAAAGGCAAACAAGGCACACAAAGAAAGGAGCCACAGAAAGCTCTAAACTTCTTGAAATTATACATACTGATATATGTGATCCTTTTGATATCATGTCTTTCAATAAGGAAAAATATTTCATCACCTTTATTGATGATTTTTCACGTTATGGATATGTCTATTTGTTGCATGAAAAATCTCAAGCGATTAATGCCTTAGAGGTATTTATAACTGAGGTTGAAAGACAACTAGATAGAAAGGTGAAAAAAATCAGTCTGATAGAGGTGGTGAATATTATGGGAAAATATGATGAAACTGGACAACACCCAGGTCCATTTGCTAAATTCCTCAAAAAACATGGCATATGTGCTCAAAACACAATGACTGGCACACCACAACAAAATGGTGTCACAGAAAGGCATAATCGTACATTAATGGATATGGTTAGGAGTATGTTAAGTAATTCATCTTTACCTCCTTCATTGTGGATATAAGCTTTAAGAACTATCATTTACTTGCTTAATAGGGTTCCTAGTAAAACAGTTCCAAATACTAGGAAACCTAGCTTGAGGCATCTACATGTTGGGGTTGCCTGACAGAAGTTAGAATTTATAATCCACAAGAAAAGAAACTAGATTCAAGAACAATCAGTGGTTTCTTCATTGGTTATCCAGAAAAATCAAAAGGGTATAGATTTTACTGTTCTAGTCATAGCATGAGAATAATTGAAACTGGAAATGCTAGGTTCATTGAGAATGGTGAAGTTAGTGGGAGTAAAGAACCACGTAACGTGGAAATTAAAGAAGTTAGGGTGCGAATTTCTCTACCCTGCACTTCTTTTAAATTTGTTGTTCCTCAAGCTATTGTACAACAAAGTAATCAACAAGAACAACAATTTAATGCTCCTACTAATCATGATGAAACCATAATTTATGAACCTGTAGTAGATGAACCACAAGAAGTAGCATCAAGAAGATCTCAAAGACAAAAAAGACCTACTATTTCTGACGATTATTTAGTATATCTACATGAGTCAGAAACTGACTTGGGAATTGATGATGACCCAGTTTCATTTTCACAAGCCATTGAAAGTAACAATTGTGATAAGTGGATAGATGCTATGAAAGATGAGTTAAAATATATGGAACAGAATGAAGTTTGGGACCTTGTTGAATTACCCGAAGGTTGCAAAAGATTAAGACTAAACGTGACTCAACTGGCAACATCGAATGTCACAAGGCCAGACTTGTTGCCAAATGTTACACTCAAAAGGACGACATTGACTATAAAGAGACATTTTCCCCTTTTTGTAGAAAGATTCACTCAGAATTATGATGGGCTTGGTAGCTCATTATGACGTAGAGCTACATCAAATGGATGTGAAAACAACTTTTCTAAATGGAAATTTGGAAGAAGAGGTTTATATGAATCAACCTGAGGGGTTTTCTATTAAATGAAAGGAATACATGGTGTGTAAACTTAAGAAGTTAATGTATAGACTTCAACAAGCTTCCCGACAATGGTATCTTAAGTTTAATGAAACTATTGTTACATTTGGATTTAAAGAAAACACTATTGATCGGTGTATATATCTGAAAGTCAGTGGGATACGTTGATGACCTATTTCTTTCTACTAATGATCTTGATTTGTTGCATGATACCAAGAAATATCTCTCTAACAACTTTGAAATGAAAGATATGGGAGAGGAATCCTATGTGATTGGGATAGAATAATTTGGGAGAGATCACAAGGATTGTTGAGGTTGTCTCAGAAAGCCTATATTAATAAAATATTGGAGAGATATAGAATGGAGAAATGCTCATCAAGTCCCGTTCAAATTTAGAAAGGAGATAAGTTTAGTCTGAATCAATGTCCAAAGAATGACTTGGAACGTAAACAAATAAAAACATTCCTCATGCATCAAAAGTTGGGAGCCTAATGTATGCCCAGACATGTACAAGACCAGACATCGGGTTTGCTATTGGGATGCTGGGCCGATATCAAAGTAATCCTGGAATGGATCGCTAGAAGACTACAAAGAAGGTGTTGCGACACTTACAAGGAACGAAAGATTATATGCTCACTTATAGAAGATTTGATCATCTTGATGTGGTTGGATATTCAGATTATGCTGGTTGTGTGGATACAAGAAAATCCACATTTGGATATTTGTTTCTATTAGCTGGAAGAGCAATATCATTGAAGAGTGCGAAGCAGTTTGTTATAGTTGCATCCACTATGGAACCTGAGTTTGTGGCATGCTTTGAGGCCACAGTCCAGGCTAATTGGTTGCAGAACTATATTTCATCATGACTGGGGTTAGTTGACAATATAACCAGGTCGTTGAAAATTTATTGTGTTAATATCGCCGCAGTTTTCTTATCTAAAAATGATAAGTATTCGAAGGGTGCTAAACATATGGGATTGAAATACTTTTCGGTTAAAGAAGAAGTCCAGAAACATAAAGTGTCAATTGAACATATTAGCACCAAGCTTATGATTGCTGACCCTTTGACGAAAGGATTACAACCCAAAACATTTGTTGAAAACGTTGAAAGGATGAGACTTATTGATAGCAATGAATGACTTTATGTAAAGAGTTTATTATGTTTATGTAATTGACACTTTTGAGCTCAAATTATGTTTCTATTGTTACCTGTTTTCTCTTGTATACATAATATTGTGAATGATGATGATAGGTTCTGACTTAGATAAAATATTCTAAGTATTATCGTTGGACCCATTATGTATTTGAAAGATTATGTTAGGTAATAGACTAATATGGTAGTACATGTAAGGAATTATGTCAAGTAAAGTGATGTACAATTGTCATGACTCATATTAGTTGATTTATTTAACAATGACAAATGATGTTGGATTTAACATTAATTGTGCACATGATTGACTTACATATTGAACCACTAGATTAATAATTGTGAGTGCCAAGTGGGAGAATGTAAGTTTCTATGGCCCACATAATTAATTTATTTTGGTTTAATAATTAAATAAGTTAAATCTTAAATCTGTATGGGGAAGTTACCTAGTGGGATTAAAACTACCATCTATTATCCAAAACTCACGTTGATGGAGTGCGAGAAATAAATGTTCTATTCTCCGTATTATAAAAGGGTCCTCTCTCTGTCAAAACATAGAGTCACTTTCATTAAATTATTCTGAATCGTAAGGTAAAGAGAGAGACAAAACTTAGTTCTTGGTTTAAGAACAGAAGAAAATAAAGTGCTTCCACTAGTATTGGTCAAGAAGAAAACTATGAAGAATTCAAGTATGTTTCTTGACTGACTTATTGTTATAGAATTGTTTGTGACAATCATTAAGTTCTACGATTCTGAAATCTTAATAGATTTACAAGAACAACTGATGATATAAGTATCACAAATCATAAAGAATTTGCACTTCAAAAGATTAGATAAGCACAAAGATATATCTCACTCACGGTGGAATTCCAAAGTTATAAAGTTCTCCTAATCTTTTCATCATAAATAAAAATATTTAATGGCCATTAGTGGGGGATAGAAACAGATTCAAATCATGAAGACATGTGTTTTTAATTAAAACCATAAAACAGTTAAATAAGTATTAAATAGGAATATGAGCAATTCATTATTCATATCATGTAATTATGGTAGGTACCGTTTCACTAAAGCCATATGATGATATGAAGAGCTTCGGATTAACAATTTTTTACTTTTATTATACATATTTTTCTTCTCTTATTTAGAAAAGAGACTTTTGGTGTACGAACACGACATTAGACTGTTGTACTCAAAGTAAAGTAAATTTCTCTTATTTAGAAATGAGACTTTTGATGTACGAACACGGCAGTAGACTGTTGTACTCAAAGTAAAGTAAATTGTACGATTAACTTGTCACTGAAGGGACACGTGTATTCAAAAAAAATTAGTGAACAACACTCTACAACTTCACATTATTTTTTATGGTCCCTGCATTTCACACGTGGATTCATTTTTTTTTGGTGATGCACTTTAATTTATAAATTCTTCTTAGTTGCAATTCTTTGTATTCATCTCTCTCAAAGAGAAGGTAGGTTATGGGTTCTCTCCGCTTCCAATTTTTTCGACGAAATTTATGCATATGTTCAATTTTATACTTGTACGTTGCTTCAGTTACAAGCATGTTCGATTTGGAGTAGAATTAATGTTTGGTGCTTCAATTACAAGCTTGATATAGAACAAGACAAGATTATCTTTGTGCAAGTTTTTAATTGTTATTGACTGATGTTAACAAATTCAGGTTTTTTTAATATAAACCTAAAACCATCGCTTGGGGCCCCATATTTTTTGGGCCCCTATTTTTAAAAATTAATTACTTATGTATGTTATTTTAAATTTTTTTTTATATGTGCTATGAATGCTATGATTTCTACTAAGAAAATTGCATATGAGATGAATATAAACCTGAATTTCGTAAAAAAAATATAATTTGATGAAAATATGGATCATGAAATTACAAAGTCCCTTGAAGAATCTTTTAGAGTTGATTACTTTATATATGCAGAGAAGATCAAACTATTTTTTTCATTTCAAAATAGATTTGAACCAATTGAAGCATATGGAAATGTTTGTGATTTCTTTTTATTTTTTGGTAAGTAAACATTTTATTTACCAAGTAAACGTTACAAATAAAAAATAGCCAGTATGGACATAAGCTCCATCCTTGCTAAACAAAGTTCTCACATCTGCTAACTATCTCTATGGGTAAGAATTTAAAGTGCTTAATCTAGTAGCTATTCTTGGATACCTATTGCCTCTTCCGTGTATCTCCTGAATTATATGCCTGATCAAGTAGCTTACTGACTGCTGCTTGTGTTGAAAAATTCTGGTATTGCGCTCTAGCCATAAATGATAAATTGTGTTTGCCATTGCCATTCTATACACAAGGGACTTGCTGCTTCTCCCTTTCATGTAGTGCACTGCCCAATTTATCTCACTGGTCCAGTTCATTGCATTTCTTGTTATTCCCTGCCAATGTAGTATACTCCTCCACACCTTTGCTGCATATGCACATTGAAAAAATATGTGATCATGATCTTCATCTACTGATTGGCATAGGGGACAGGTTAGTACTTGAATGATTCCCCACTTTGCCAATCTATCTTTGGTTGCAAGTCTTCTTTTCACTGCCAAATACATGATGAACAACCA
>JAJOOE010009647.1:0-37682 GCA_036250405.1 Solanum raphanifolium | reverse complement strand
AACGCTCATAGCACAGTTTTCCAAGAGATTCAACAACAAGGCTCGCCCAATATATACATCATGTCGTCACACCAAGCACAAGCAGGTATCAAGAAGGGTCAAAACCCAATAATCAAGAGAACCAAGAACCATATTAAAAATGGCTTTCTAGTTCGTACTTAAAATGGACAACTTTCATTCTTAAGACGGACTAAAAATCCAGAGTCAAGATGGTAAATGATCCGAATCAAGAGGCATGCCAAGAGTGACAAAGTCACAGCCACAAGAAGGACAAGGTCCCAACAAGAGTGCCAAGTGATCAAACAATCCGTACAAGTAGGCGAGTTACACAAGCATCTTTAACGTCTTAAAGGATACTAACACGACAATGCAAAGTGACAAGAGGTAACCAAGGTACCAAGATCAACTTTCAGATATACCAGCAGTTAAAAAAGTGCAAGTACAAGTTTATACACAAACCTCAGTTCTTTAGCACAAAAACAATCCAACACAACTTCACGAGTTCAAATCGTAGACCAACCAGCGTATCAAAGTCTTCAACTCGTACACGAGGATATACAACCAAAAGGTAGGATGTCTCGACTTCCAACTAGAAAGACCAAGGTTTTCTCTTGTGATTTTGATGAACAAATGGTTAGAAAATGTTCTTAGGTTCTTGGACTTCAATTCCAAACGAAAATCACAAGATGAGGTGTGATAATATAGTCTTAAGAGTGATGCTTAGTCACATATACAACAGTTACTAAAAGGTGCTGCCCCAAATTATTGTGTGCTACCCAAAATATATACATATACACCTATATGTATATAATTGATACCAACACTTTCAATTCATATGAAATTTTAATTAGAAAGATTACGTAAATACCCCCATACAATACCTTAAGTTACGAGCACAATTTATTTTAAGCAAGGTTGCAAATATCACAAAATTTCAAGTTCCCAAAATAAGAGTAAAACATATTGTAGTAATTAAGAAATTATGCATCGACATGCAGGAGTTGGTCTAGTATTTTAGGGGTGTTACAGGCACCCACTCTAACACCTAAGTAGGAGAACCCTCATATCCCAAACTTTAAACATGCGGAAAAATTAGCGGAAACGGACATGAATGAAAATTCATTTAACATTTTTGTAAAAACAAGAGTTTAAAACGACTTAAGATTAAGACTCGTAAGAAATAAACACCCCTAGAGATCTAGTCTAAACAGGTACAAGAGCTACTAAGAGTACAAACTGGACAATATAATAAATGACACAGCTCCCACCATGCGGAAGGCAAAGTAGAAGTTGCTAGAGATTTCTTCGTCTTCACCTAATGAAGCATCACCAATCTGCATCCAAACTATGTCAAAAAGACATAGCAAAAGTAGTATCATTACAAAACACACATACTGGTAGGCATCATCGGTCAACCCGACGCCCACCACATAACATAAGAAATCAACTAATAAGAGCATGCAACAAGACCACTCGCTTCTCCACCCTTACCCTTTCTCAAATACCCTAGAATTACACTAGTACTTTTACTACCAATTACCTTCTCTGTCAACCTACTTACTAGGTACTTGATCATAGCTTAACCATTCTAACACATAGAAAATTCCCCAATTACAACTACAAACATCCCTACTAACCGCTCACGTCACACCCTTACCACCTTTTCATATTACCTAGAGATGGCCACATAGTACATTACATCAAGCTTCCTCCTACCCACGAAACCCTTTCTCCAAAGTGGAATCCACCTAAACACTTCCATCACGTAAACTATTGTCACACCATAACTAGAAAGGGGCGGACATCAAGGATATACACAAACACCTGCTAATTATCTTACTAATCTCATGCTAAAGCTGAAGATTCATAAGCAGCAGAACCAATATGAAGACACATACTAAAACATAGACAACAAAAGGGACCGTTGGGATACTTTACAACAGAAACAAAACTAAGTCTACGAAGCCTTTAAAGAGTATGCCTCTGAGAATCTGATAACTAGTCGGGACAGGGCCCCGACATACCCATTCTGATATATGTACATTCTTAGCAAAATATAGGCTCTAAATATCTGATAGATCCAGGTAGAGGTGGAGCTTACCAACTGCTAAACTGGAAGACTCTAGTCTATTGAAATGCGTGTTGTCCTGAGTACCTGAGCCTGTAGTGATACAAATGAAATGCCAAAATAATAGGGACGTCAGTATATATAAAACATGTACTGTTATGTAAAGCAGACTGAATAACAAGTAGACGTGTAAAAATGCTAAAATGCATCAAATATCAAAATAGGTAAATCTGAGCATGTGTATGAAAGAGACATAATCTGTAACTAAAATTGTGACCAACCTCAAGGGTCCTCATCTAACGTTTCATGGCTAAGTCATTTATATATATAATCCATATATTTGCATAAGTGATATCTTTACTTCATTATATCGCTTCTTTGCTCTTTGTAAAGCAAATTGTCAGGGAATCACATGATGGCCTACTGACGACGATTAGTGAACCTTGTATGGCATCTCTAAACCACTGTTACAACCACGCGTGAGATCTCATAGTCTGGTAACGAGGTCTATCAAGGTACGCCCCCCAGGGCTCATGTATGGTGTGCCCGCAAACCTATATCAGGTGAATCCATGACGGGAAATTCCAGCTGACTATATCTAAATTATGTGCACAGAGTAGCATCGCACTTAGTAGCCCTAAATATACCCACCCCACCCTGCAGAGTAGTCTATAATCTCAACTGCTTGCAATTATTTATAATAATTAATTCATTAATCACATAGCTCCTGATACAATTCGTGATTACTCTCTTTAGCTTGAGAATCATATATCTTGTGGCCTATACACTTACGAACAGTTTGTGGCTGGCTGCTTTCTTTAAATTTGTGCAACATGTACACCGCTAACTTCTAAGAGTTTCAACTGTAGACAAATGTAGTTGTGTGAAACATATTGCTTCCTTGAAGAGTACTGTAACTCTATAGGTTTAGGACTCAACATGAGAGGGTTTATAAAATAGGATAACTTTCTTTCAAGTATCATAGAATCTCCAGTGACATTTATCGGAAGAACATGTGAGTTTAGGTCGTGCCTTAAGAGGTTTCAACTTTACATACCTTACTTCGGGACTTACTACTTTACGTCGTCAAATTCCTTTGCTGACAACTTTATCTATAACATAAAATCATAAAAGGATAGTATAAGAAACTAATCAAGAGTCACAACAACGTCAAAAACATAATAATGGTTCGCGAGCGACAATCTCAACAATTATCATAGATGAATGATGTATCACCACACCCTTCTCTTTCTCTACTTTCCAAGTAGGATTATGACTTATTTACATGTTCAGTATTACTCCTCATACTTTAACCATAAAGAACCAGCCCCCTTAATCATCCACACTTAACATAAAAGTAAAACTCATGGCCTTCGATCACCATCCCACGGGTTCCTTGTTAACGATGTCAAATTCCTTTATAAGCTCATAGTTTAAGTTGGTAGAGAACTAATGCCATAAATTAAAATAATAGGAGCTTATATAACCAGCTACAACATATTCTTAGCAATTTAGGTATTTCATCAAATGGTGAACGACAAACTTTCAAGAACTATAAGAGTCGGGTTCTCTATATCTCACCTTTCATTTTAATGTAACCAACTTACTTCTCCAATACAATACCATTGACCCCTCATTTGGTTAAAACAACAACCAACACAACCTTCTACAAACTCCCTCCTTACCAAAACATCAAATACAATGGGTAAAACATGGACTCACAGCTTCCTATCACCGTCCTGTGAGTTCTACCAGCAAATTATACTTAAAGCATCCTTGGAATACTATTTATGAAGATAGAAGAGGAGTCACACCTATATATCCAAGTAAAGCAACCCCTGCCCTTTTTTATTCTCCAAGAACAATACTTTTTCCTTCAAGAAAACATTTAGCTAAGTATATCTATAGGTCTATGCAGAGAAAGACACTTGATTCTTGAAGAAACCAACTTACCTTAAGCTTTGGAGGATTGGAGATGAGAAAAAATTGAAGAAATAACTTGAAACCAGTCTTTACATGTTCTTGAGTATATGAGAAAGTATATCCCAAACTTCTAATATAAAAAAAACAATTTTGGCCTACTTTCTCTAAAGTGCGACATGTCCCGCAGTGATTGGGCAGTGCACGCGTCTGTTGTAGAATGAACATAACTTTTTACTCTGATATCGTTTTAACAAGCGGTTTATTTTGCTGGAAACTAGACTCAAATACCTTCAATGGAATAAGTTGTAGGCCCTCTAACTCGTTATATATTAGGAGATATGCTCGTTCAAAGTCAGATGAGAAATGAGATCATTTGTAGTATTCCTCCACAATGAACCTTTAAACTTGAATCTTTTCTTTAATGATCTCTTTGGCCTAAAACTTTTGTTTAACCTTTCAAATGACTAAATATAAGGGTTACATGGTATCCTTAACCATTTTCAATGATATACCTCCCCCAATATCACATATATGCATTGGTGTTTACGAGTCGCAATTGTATTTTAAGTTACGGGATATTACATTATCCCCCCTTTGGATCATTCTTCCTCGAATGAAGACAGATGCTTAAGATGATTCAAACTCTCTTTTTAAAAAAAAAAAAATAGGCAGAGTTTCCTTTGTAAACAGGCCTATGCAGAACCTGTCAGCCAACCAAAATACACACACAATGATTCACAGAGCATCACAACGTAATAATATGCAACGGATATTCACTAGGCTTTGCTTGGACTTATACGAATGGAAACTACACTAACTAATATAACATACCTTATACTATGGATGTATCAACTCTGAGGAACATGTGGTGTTTGTATCAAGTACCTTAACATATAACATATAATAAAGCAGAACTACAAAGTACGGGTAAAACTGATACTCAAATGAGAGGAGTTATTACTTTATGAACCTTTGTGTGGCTACTGAAATAAGTGGGGATACTTGGCCCTCATGTCAGCCTTTGTTTCCCATGTGGCTTCTTATATATTCTGACTTCTCCAAAGTATCTTGACTGATGCTACATCTTTTGTCCTCAACTTCCTGACCTGTCGGTCCAATATTGCCATTGGGACTTCTTAATAAGATAAGTGTTCTGAGAGTTCTATACCTTCTATTGGAATAACTTGTGTAGGATCTCCCAAGCATTTGCGTAACATCGACACATGGAAGACCGGGTGTACTGCAGCTAATTCTCGAGGTAAATCCACCTCATAGGCTACCTGACCAACTCTACGTATAACTTTATATGGCCCAATATGCCTGGGGCTCAACTTACCTTTCCTTCCAAATCTCATAATGCCCTTCATAGGGGATACCTTCAAGAATACACAGTCATCAACCTGGAACTCTATTTCTCTACGGCGTATGCTTGCATATGATTTTTGTCGGCTCTGAGCCGTTTTCAGTCTCTCTTTTATCAACTTTACTTTTTTCAACGGCTTGGTGAACAAAGTCTGGTCCTAATATTTGAGTTTCACCTACTTCAAACCAACTAATAGACGATTTGCACCGACGCCCATAGAGGTCTTCAAATGGAGTCATGCCAATGCTTGAATGAAAACTATTATTGTAAGGAAATTCTATCAAGGGCATATGATCATCCCAATTACCTTTAAAGTCTAAAACACATTCACTCAACATATCTTTGAGTGTTTGAATAGTGCGTTCGGCTTGGCCATCTGTTTGTGGGTGAAATGCAGTTCTAAGGTTCACCCGTGTGCCCAAACTCTTTTGGAATGATCTCCAGAAATGTGTTGTAAACTGGGCACCCCTATCTGAAATAATATATAGTAGAGTCCCATGCAAGCGAACAACTTCCCTTACATATAGCTTGGCATATTCTTCGGCTGTGCTACTGGATTTAACTGGCAAGAAGTGGGCTAATTTCGTCAACCAATCAATGATCACCCAAATGGAATCATGTCTCTTAAAAGAGAAAGGCAAACCTATAATGAAATCCAAATTAATACCTCCCATTTCCATATTGGAATGCCCATAGTCTGAGCTAGGCCACCGGGCCTCTAATGTTCTATTTTAACTTATTGGTAATTAGAGCATTGTGCCATGCATTCCGCAATATTCCTTTTCATGTCATTCCATCAGTAAACCTCATTAAGGTCATGATACATCTTTGTGGAGCCAGGATGAATTGAGTATCGGGAACAATGTGCTTCATCCAAGATTTTCTGCCTTAACCTATCTATATTTGGAACACAAAGTCTGCCTTGACATCTCAAGGTGCCATCTTCTGCTAAATCGAATGCATTAATTCAGTGCTCACGAATCCCTTCTCGATATTGTAGAAATACTGGGTCGTCATACTGTTTTTCTTTCACCAATGCCACTAATGATGATTCGCAGTATTCTGCACGACTATGCCTCCATGTTCGACTTCTAGAAGTCAGACTCCCGGGCTGGCTAATTTATGAACATCTCGTATTACTTCCTGTTGTACACATGGTAAATGTACTAAACTGCCCATAGATAGTCGACTAAGAGCCTCTGCTACCACTTTAGCTTTACCTGGGTGGTAGAGGATGTTCACATCATAGTCCTTCAACAACTCTAGCCACCTTCTCTGCCTGATATTCAAATATTTTTTCTTGAAAAGATATTGGAGACTCTTATGATTTGTAAATATATCAATATGTACCCCATACAAATAGTGTCGCCAAATCTTAAGCGCAAATACCACTGCAGTAAGCTCCAAATCATGAGTAGGGTAGTTTTGTTCATGTTTCTTCAATTGTCCAGAAGCCTATGCTATCACCTTCCCTTGCTGCATTAAGACGTACCCTAGGCTAATGCCTGAAGCATCACAATAAACTACATACCCTTATGTACCCTCTATTAAGGCCAATATTGGCGCCTTAGTCAATCTATCTTTCAGCTGTTGGAAGTTTTTCTCACACGCATCGGACCACTGGAACTTCACTGCCTTCTGCATCAACTTGGTCAATGGTGCAGAAATAGAGGAGAAGCCCTCTACAAACCTGCGGTAATATCCAACAAGTCCCAAGAAACTACGCACCTCCGTCGGAGTAGTAGGTCGAGGCCAACTCTTTACAACCTTAATCTTTTGGGAGTCTACTCTAATGCCTTCACCAGAGTGGCCAAGAAAAGCCACAGAGTTCATCCAGAATTCACATTTAGAGAACTTGGCATATAGTTGGTGCTCTCTGAGTGTTTGTAGGACAGCTCTCAGGTGATTTGCATATTCTCTGGCATCACGTGAATATATTAAGATGTCATCTATAAATACAATCACATACATATCAAGAAAGGGTTTGAAAACCCTATTCATCATATCCATGAAGGATGTTGGAGCATTTGTTAGTCCAAATGACATGACAAAGAACTCAAAGTGTTCATATCTCGTTCGGAAGGCTGTTTTGGGAATATCTACTTCTTGAATCTTCAACTGATGATATCCGGATCTCAAGTCAATCTTTGAAATGCACTTAGCTCCTTGCAATTGATCAAATAGATCATCTATCCTTGGAAGGGGGTATTTGTTCTTTATCATCACTTTATTAAGCTGTCTGTAATCTATACACATCTACATCGTTCCATCCTTTTTGCGTACAAATAGTACTGGAGCACCCCAAGGCGATATGCTAGGGTGAATGAAACCTTTGTCAAGCAAATCTTTCAGCTACTCCTTTAGCTCTTTCAATTCTGATGGCGCCATTCTGTAAGGCGGAATGGATATAGGCTGGGTACCGGGATCTACGTCAATACCAAAATCAATCTCTCTAATTGGAGGTAGTCCAGGAAGTTCGTCAGGAAACACATCTGGATATTCATTCACAACGGGCACAGAGTGAAGAGTGGCCATTTGTTTCTCAGCTTGAAGGTCTCTTACATGGACAAGGTGATATAAACACCCTTTATCAATAAACGTTTATGCCTTAAGATAGGAAATAAACCTTCCTCTAGGCATCATAGCATTACCTTTCTACTCTAGGACTAGCTCGCTCGGGAAATGAAATCAAGTAACTTTGGCTCGGCAATCAACTGTTGCAGAACAAGACGACAACCAATCCATGCCCATAATGACATTAAAATAAACCATTTCTAGCTCTATCAAATTTGCCAATGTGTCACGACCACATATTGTTATTAGGCACCCATAATAGACCCTTCTAGCTATAATAGATTTTCCTAACGAAGTCGATACTGCAAATGGCTCATGTAATAACTCTAGATCTACTCCAAATTTCTTAGCAACAAATGGAGTAACATATGATAGGGTAGCCCCTAGGTCTATCAATGCATATACATCATAAAAGAAAATAGATAAGGTACCTGTAACCACATCTGGGGATGCCTCTGAATCTTGATGACCTCCTAATGCATACATCTGATTTGGGCCAGCTCCAGAACCAGATCTTCTACCCCTGCCTGTACCTCTCCTTGTTGGTGGTTGAGGGCCACGTGATGAAGAAGGCGTTGATGGTGAGGATGCTCCTGTGGAGCCAGTATATTGTGGCCTATCACCTCTACCCTCAACTTGAAGTTTGGGATAATCATGTATCTTATAACCCTCAACTCCACACCCATAGCAAGCGGTAGATCTATATTGACACTCTCCCAAGTGAGATCGGCCACAGTGCCTGCAAGTAGGTTGAGGCGATAGTCCTCGACTAGCACCTCTCTAATAGTGGGAATTAGGTGCCCTCGAGGTTTGAGTCTGCTCCTGCTTGGATCTCGATGATTGAGTTGGGGCACTAGCAGTAGAGCGGTCTAGTGATTAAGCCTATCTGGGAGAACCTTTACTGGAGTAAGCTATAGCATCTCCCTGAAATATTTCAGCACTCATAGCCCTCTTATTTTATTCCCTATCTCGCTTAGCCCTACGGTTTTGTATACGGTCTTCTGTTTGCTGAGCATGTGCCATAAGTCTTGCAATATCCATATCCAGATTTAATGCAGCAACGGTGCAAGAACCAATCAAATGATCCCCAAGTCCACCAATAAAGCGATGCATCCTTGTATTTTGGGTGCTAACTATATCAGGACCAAATCTAGCCAACTGAGTGAATCGCATGCAATACTCCCTGACGCTAAGGTTATTCTGTCGAAAGTTGAAAAAATCATCAACCCTCACTTCCCTAAGCTCTAGTGGAAGAAAGTGCTCTATAAAGGCCTTAGAGAACTCCTTCCAAACTTCTGGAGTAGCATTTTTCCCTCTAGAGTCTACCCACATCTCGTACCAAGCAATGGTGACATCTTTCAGCTGATAGGAGGCTAATTCAGCTACCTCAGTGTCTGAGATATGCATGACCCTAAGAATTCTGTTGATCTCATATATAAACCATTGTGGGTCCTCTATCGCCCTAGGTCATGTGAATATTGGGGGATTCATATGGAGGAAATCACGGACTATGGATCTAGCTGCCTTTTCCCAAATTGTACTAGGTATTGTTGCATTTTGTCTTTGGACCTGAGCAGCTACCAACTGAGGGAGCATCTGTATTGCCCCTCTAAGATCTTTCTCTAAGGCACTTGGTAGCGGTACATGTGGTAAATGAACTACCGCTGGTACTACTAGAGGTGTAGGAACTCATGTAGCTCCTTCTGTCATGGGAATCTGAGGACCTGGAAGCATAGGACATGGCAAGCTCTGTTGACCATTGGTCTGATCACCTACTAGCTGGGACTGCTCTAAAATGGATGCCTCTTAAGTAGTATTAGCAATGGACCTCGGGCGTGTTTTATCCTTGTCCGTACTAGACATGATCTGAATACAAATGAAAAAAGAGTTTGAGTCAGAATTAACTTTCTATGACTTAGCTGTATCGCACGATCTAGATTATGAAAGAAGGTCAAATTCCTAAATGCCCATGTAGTCCCTAAATTATAAATATGGCGCGCAACACATTTATAAGAAAGGTCCTACTAGACACGGCTTTATAGACACCTTGGGACACTTGAACCTAGGGCTCTAATACCAAGTTTGTCTCACCCCTAACTAGAAAAGGGCGAACATCAAGGATATACACAAGCACCTACTAATTATCTTACTAATCTCATGCTAAAGCTGAAGATTCATAAGTAGTGGAACCTATATGAAGACACATACTAAAACATAGACAATAAAAAGGCCCGTTGGGCTACTTTACAACGAAAAACACTAAGTCTACGAAGCCTCTAAAGAGTATGCCTCTGAGAATCTGATAACTAGGTAGGATAGGTCCCCGACATACCCATTTTGATATGTGTACATACGTAGCAAAATATAGGCTCTAAATATCTGATAGCTCCAAGTAGAGGTAGAGCTTACCAACTGCTAAACTAGAAGACTCTAGTTTACTGAAAATGCTTGTTGTCCTGAGTACCAGAGCCTGTAGTGATACAAATGAAACGCAGATATAATAGGGACGACAGTACATATAAAACATGTACTAGTATGTAAAGCAGACTAAATAAAAAGTAGACGTGTAAAAATGTTAAAATGCATCAAATATCAAGATAGGCAAATCTAAGCATGTGTATGCATGAGACAAAGTCCGTAACTGGAATTGTGACCAACCTCAAGGGTCCTCATCTAACGTTTCATGGCTTAGTAATTTACATATATAATCCCTATAATTTGCCTAAGTGATTTCTTTACTTCATTATATCGCTTCTTTGCTCTTTGTAAAACTAACTGCCAAGGAATAACATGCTTGCCTACTGACGGCGATTAGTAAACCCAGTATGGTATCTGTAGCCCACTGTCACGATCACGCGTGAGATCTCATAGTCTTGTAATGAGGTCTATCAAGTTACGCCCCCTAGGGCTCATGTATGGTCTGCCCGCATGCCTGTATTAATCAGGTGAATCCACGACAGGAAATTCTAGCTGACTATATCTGAATTCTATGAATAGAGTAGCGTCGCACGTAGTAGCCCTAAATATACCCACCCCACACTGCAGAGTAGTCAATAATCTCAACTGCTTGCAATTATTTATAATAATTAATTCATTAATCACATAGCTCCTGATACAATTCGTGATTACTCACTTTAGCTTGAGAATCATATATCTTGTGACCTATACACTTACGAACATTCTGTGGCTGGCTGCTTTCTTTTAATTTATGCAACATGTACACCGCTAACTTTTAAGAGTTTCAACTGTAGACAAATGTAGTTGTGTGAAACATATTGCTTCCTTGAAGAGTACTGTAACTCTATAAGTTTAGGACTCAACATGAGAGGGTTTATAAAATAGGATAACTTTCTTTCAAGTATCATAGAATCTCCAGTGACATTTATCGGAAGAACATGTGAGTTTAGGTCGTGCCTTAAGAGATTTTAGCTTTACATACATTACTTCGGGACTTACTACTTCACATCGTCAAATTCCTTTGCTGACAACTTTATCTATAACATAAAATCATAAAAGGATAGTATAAGAAACTAATCAAGAGACACAACAACGCCAAAAACACAATAATGGTTCGCGAGCGACAATCTCAACAATTACCATAGATGAATGATGTATCACCACACCCTTCTCTTTCTCTACTTTCCAAGTAGGATTATGACTTATTTACATGTTCAGTATTACTCCTTATCCTTTAACCAAAAAGTACCAGCCCCCTCAATCATCCACACTTAACATAAAAAGTAAAACTCATGGCCTCCGATCACCATTCCACAGGTTCCTTGTTAACGATGTCAAATTCCTTTATAAGCTCATAGTTTAAGTTTGTAGAGAACTAATGCCATAAATTAAAATAATAGGAGCTCTTATAACCAACTACAACATATATTTAGCGATTTAGGCATTTCATCAAACACTTGGTGAGCGACAAACTTTCAAGAACTATAAGTGTCGCGTTCTCTATACCTCTCCTTTCGTTTTCATGTAACCAGCTTACTTCCCCAATACGATACCATTGACCCCTCATTTGGTCAAAACAACAGCCAACACAACCTTCTATAAACTCCCTATTCACCAAAACATCAAATACAATGGGTAAAACATGGACTCACGACTTCCTATCACCGTCCCGTGAGTCCTACCCACAAATTATACTTAAAGCATCCTTGGAATACTATTTATGAAGATAGAAGAGGAGCCATACCTATATATCTAAGTAAACCAGCCCCTGCGCTTTTTTATTCTCCAAGAAAAATATTTTTTCCTTCAAGAAAACATTTAGCTAAATATATCTATAGGTCTATGGAGAGGAATACACTTGATTCTTGAAGAAACCAACTTACCTTAAGCTTTGGAGGATTGGAGATGAGAAAAACTTGAAGAAATAACTTGAAACCAGTCTTGACACATTCTTGAGTATATGAGAAAGTATATCCCAAACTTCTAATAAAAAATCAATAAGTTTGGCCGACTTTCTCTAAAGTGCCACCTGTCCCGCAGTGATTGGGCAGTGCGTGCATATGTCATAGAATGAACATAACTTTTTACTCCAATATCGTTTTTACAATCAGTTTATTTTGCTGGAAACTAGACTCAAATACCTTCAATTGATTAGGTGTAGGCCCTCTAACTCATTATATATTAGGAGATATGCTCGTTCAAAGTCAGGTGACAAATGAGATCATTTGTAGTATTGCTCCACAATGAACCTTTAAACTTGAATCTTTTCTTTAATGATCTCTTTGGCCTAAAACTTTTGTTTAACCCTTCAAATGACTAAATATAAGGGTTACATGGTATGCTTAACCATTTTCAATGATATACCTCCCCCGATATCACATATATGTATTGGTGTTTATGAGTCGCAAATGTATTTTAAGTTAAGGGATATTACAACTACCCCCACTCCTTGCCATTACAACACACGACACCTTTTACACGATTGTTGCACCCCAATATACATGCAAGTGTACGTGGTCGCTCAAGTAATATAGATTCTTAAATAATCAAGTTATCGTTCCCTAGGGACTTATGATTAACTTATATCCAACACTTTACTCCACAAATAAAATTGAAGTAACCATTTCAGAGATGGTGATGATTGTTAACTACTACTAATTATGAACTAAATAAACGTAACTAAATGTGAACGACTTTAAGATGATGTTTCAACCAAGTAAAAGACAATTCCAGGGCTGCAGCATGCAATGAATCTCATGTATCATATTATTGGCTTAGAACTAATTTTTAGTCGTCAAGTTACTGATTTACAAGGTTAATTGTATGAGTTGGGTTCACACCTATAGTCGCCTACCCCAGTTAGCTATCGAACTACATCGTTGAGAGAGGATAAATAGACTAACTGGCGAACATTTATATTTCATCATGTTTCGTAACCAAGCGAGTTGTTCGTCCGGGAGTCACTCCTGAACACAAATCACCTCAACTTAATAGGTCGATCAAGCTCTCTATATTCTCTAGTCTATCTAACCTCTCCTCTCCCGATTCAAGTTTAGACAATATATTTATCTTATGGTGATCAATCATAAAATACTAAAACAAGAACATAGAAGTAACTTATAATGACAACCAAGAATTAATTCAACAAGCCTTTAATAATCAACAATCCATTCGTAGCTACAGCCCCAGAACTAAGGCATTTAGCCACTCATGCAATTAGAATACCACAAAATACAATTGTTCATGCGATTACCGAAAAATAGAAGAGTTAAAAGATCAAAACCTATTACGATCATGAATATTTGCTCTTGCACACCTAATAAAAGTCGAACGCTAATTATGGAGCCCTAAGGGTCTATTTATAATGGTAGGAAAATTAGAGCCAAAGTCTAATACAATTAGGAATCCCTTTTTAACACTTTTAAGCTGGAAAAATCGGGATCCTGCTAATGTGTCGAGCCTTGCATCACACCCAAACTTCACCTCTGAGGTTTCCACCCTAGCGCGTCGCGCCTCTCAGAGTGCCTGAGAAAGGCCCCAGAATGTTGGGCCTTGGTGCGTCGCACCTCTCAGAGCGCATGAGAGGCCTCTCTGAAAGTTGGCCCTAGGCGCCTCGCGCCTAGCAGTGCACCTGGCCACAGGGCCTTCAGCCTTAGCTTCTTTTCTACATATCCTTGCATCTTTTCTTTCAATTTGACTCCAATCTCTGTGAGAGTTCCTGAAACCTCTAATCACATGTTTTAGTGCATAATATCGCAAGTATAACGAAATCAAACTAATAGACTCAAGATCATTCGTTACTTCAATCAATTCATGGGCAAATATTGACAACTTAGGCATATAAATAAGCCTAAGATCACCACCCCACCCCACACTTAGACTTTTGTTTGTTCTCAAACAATCTTTAGACTATCAACTCTTTTTCACAACCCTTGGACTTATCAACACACCTTAAAATCAACCAAACATTTTTAATCATGATCTTGTAGTTCACAATGGATGCAACATTTCACAACATTTACACCAAGTTACAACACATGCTCAAAGAATGACTCATTTAATATTTTTTCGGGCTAATGCAAACTCATACAAACACACCAATTAGATAATCCTACACATTCCATGAATACCCTTACTTGCTCTCGTTTAGGAAAGACTTTCACTCAAGCAATCACAATATCACAAGGCCTATTTTTCAAACAATCAACTCACTCTCACAAAAGAAGTTCTCACTTTTCTCAACATACCATAAGCTTGCCAATAGTGTATTCTTACTTTCGCATTATATTTCTCAAGAAATCAAGAGGACTTTCATTTGGTTGTAATGTTGGCTTAAGGTAAGGGAGGGAATATTTAGGAACCATTTTAGTGACTACACTTCCCTAATGCACATGTCATTATTTTGCCAACAATCTCCTTCATAGTTTTTCTTTCCTCCTAGTACACACTTCATGAATATTTACCCCTCTTTGTTGCTCCATATTTGCCCTCTATATTATTTATTTATTTATATTTTTTTTTCTTTTCAATTTTTTTCATGCCTTTGCACTAGCCACCCTCACTTTAGATTTTAAGGTCCGAGTAAGGTACAAATTATCCTTAACAGGACCAGGGCCAATGTTTCGAGCATAGTTCTGAAATAGCCACCCTCAATTGAGTTGAGGTGCACATTGTCACTAAGGACCAAGGCCAAAACATAATTATTAACTACCCTTTTCTTTTCCACACAATGTAGCATTTCACCCTTTATTATATCAACCAACAATTTTCAATCCTTCTTCTTAACATAATGCATTAAGGATTTTATTAGGATCAAAAGACTTGGTATCAAACAAACGGGTTTTGGCTTATCATGTGGCTTATCCATAAACAAGGCTAAAGGCTCAGTGGGGCTTCACTAGGGATAATTTCAATGGTAGGTATACAAGTAGAGTCAAGAATTGGTTAATTCAAAGAAACACCTCCATCACATTGCCTAAGTCATACAAGATACTAATTCAATCACACACAAGGCAAGTTCTAGATATCAAGTTAAGCAAGAACCAATCAACTCTCACCACACATGGCATCATGACACATATACGGACATACCAACTAACATGCTCATACAACTTACATTACGGTATCACTACACAATTAAGCCCATTTATTTTATTTTATTTTGAGTCAAACTAAGAACACATGCTTATTACAAGATTAACATTCTATTTCACTTTTCCAATTGTGACTACCCATGACGTTTGGCTAATTTTTTCGGACATAGTTTCAAAAGGCCAAGGTTGGTTTCTCAATCCTACTCTTCTATGTGACTAATTTTCCCTTCAGACGGTCTTCATCCATCCATCATTGGGAACTGTCACTCCTATGACGACTTTAAGACTCAATTAAGCAGTAAACTAGTCATAGTCGGTTCAAAGGGACAACCCTCAGTAAAAGTACCGAAAACAAACGCTGAGGAACCCAAAATTAAAAATTAAAAATTAAACCAAAACTAACACTAGACTCGATAAAGCAGTAAACAACTATATACAACAGAGATGTATTACCCCACCCCACACTTAAAAATAAGAATTGTCCTCAGTGCACAGTTTAAAGCAAAGTATAGAGTTAGGAATACTCCATCAGGCCTCTAGGCCTCGTTGTCACCCTATCAAACACCATCAAGGCATTCGCCTCCTCATCATCAGCATCATTTTCCTTATCATCCATCACCTCATCAGCAGTAGCCTCATCATCATCCAGAGGCTCCAGAAATGCGGGACCAGTCCTGCATAAGGACATTGTACTCTCGATCAAAGGGTAGCGATCTGCCAGGTTTTCTATCTCCACATCTGTAATCGGGCGTCCTCCTATCTGCTACTGCAGCTCTACCATACTAAACATTCTTGCCATGACACTGCCATTATGGGCTTGCCTCTCTTGGGAAGACAAGACAGGTCAATGGGACATGTCTAGTGCCTTTGTTCGAGTCACATCAACTAACTTACCCGTCAGACCCGGGTGAAAGCAATAGTCAGGTCCACAGCCTCTTCCTCAATACCCTAGGTCCTTAGAAATCGGGTGATCAAACTCCCATAGAAAAAAATGCCTTCTCATATTATTTCGAAATTTCATCATGTTCTGTCTAAGAATCACCCCTACATTAATGGGCATCCCATTCATCAGCATACAAATCAACACACCCTATCCATTGTTACCTCCGTCAGATGTTTCACTGGTAGTACCACACTACACACTATCTTTAACTACACCCTAGCAACTTAATTGAAATTAGCAAAATGAAGGGTATTATGCCTCTTAGTATCCTTGCTACGCTCCCACCTAGCTGTGGACTCTACCACATATAAAGTATGTCGGATATCCCAAAAATTCATTTAGTATCGTAGCATTGAACTTCACATCCTTACCTCTAATAGGAACAATTTTATACTTAGTTTCAGTGAGCCAATTTGCATAAATCTCACGTACTAAAGACAAATTACAATCTCCCGGATGATCAAAAATAAATCTCAGCCCCAACTCAAACACAGTCCGATAAATAATAGGAAATTAAGAATGCAACCTTACCTCATAGACGTACTCGTCACCCATATACTTCGGTTCGCGCTGACACTCAAAACATTCCCAACCATATCGCTCCACCGCCTTTTTCCCAAATTTCTGGATTGGTTCCCGATTTCTGGACCCGAATGCTTCACCCATCCTACTTCGCTTAGAACCAACCACATTTTTTTCTTTTGGAGCCATTGTAACCTTTTAAGAAGAGAAAAATGGAGAAAAGAAAAAAACTTAGAAAAATGGGGGGGAGGGGGGTCGTTCGGGCAGTGGGTGAAAAGAAGAAGAAGAAAACTGGAGAATAGTAGAGTTGGAGTTAAAAGAAAGTGGGTGAAGTGGAGGTTTGGGTTTGTATAGGTGGAGGAGACAAGAAAGAGAGCTGGTTTTGGGGGATGGGAAAGGTTTTAATGGAGGAATTGGGAGTTTAATGGAGGAAGGAAAAGAGTTAGGGAAGAAGAATGGAGAAAAGTGGAGGAAATTTAGGGGTTGGGTCGGTTGAGATTTAGAAAAATGGGGGATGAATGTTAGTGTTAGGGGGTTATGGGGGGTGGGTAGGGTTATCCAGGTCGAAACCTGATTTTTTTTCAAAATCTGAGAGGGGGCACGATAGGGGCCGATGCGCCATGGCCGCTCCTAAAACAGTCCCTAGAATGTTTGCCTTTGGCGCGGCGCGCCAACCAGAACGCCAGCCTGCAAAAGGTAGGAGCGATGGAGGGGTAATGCTCCATGGATGCGCCCAAAAACCGTCCCTGAATGCACAAGCCAGGCGCGGCGCGCCAACCAGTGCGCCTGGCTTCAGTGATTTGAATTTTTTTATTTTTTTTTATTTTTAATATTACAAGCTAAGTTACAAATAATGAAAAATCCTATTTAGCTAGAACTAAATGAACTTCCTAGGTTCTACGAATTTAAAATATGATAAACCAATAAAAATCAAAATCAAAATTTCAAACACGAACTACCTATCTATTACCTATTGTTCACGGGTTGCCTCCCATGTAGCGCTTAATTTAACGTCGTAGCACAACGCCGCTTGGATCATTCATCATTTAGCTCAAGAGCCTCCCCGATCACGATTCGAATCTACACCAAATAGTGTTTCACCCTTTACCCATTTACCAAGAACGTAGGGCCAGTCTCATCTTTAAGTTCAACATCCCCATGTTGTGTCATTCTTACCACTTTGAAAGGACCAGTCCATGTATATTTAAGTTCCCAGGGAATAACCTCAATCTAGAGTTAAAGAGTAGTACCTTTTCTCCCGGAGTGAAAGTATGAGTAAGTATGTGCTTGTCATGCCATATTTTCGTCTTTTCTTTGTAAAGCTTGGCATTCTCATACGCATGGATCCTAAACTCCTCAAGTTCATGCAATTGATCTACTCTCTTTCTACCGGCCAGCTTGAGGTCCAAGTTCAACCTCTTAATTACCCAATAAGCTTGGTGTTCCAATTTCGTCGTAAGATGACATTCTTTACCGAACACTATGTGATAGGAAGAAGTCCCTATGGGTGTGTTATAAGCAGTCCAATATGCCCACAACGCATCATCTAACTTCTCAGACTAATCTTTCCTCTACGCATTCATGATTTTCTGCAAAATTTGCTTCACCTCTCTATTTGAAACCTCTACTTGGCCACTCGTTTGAGGATGGTAAGTTGTAGCAACTTTATGACGAATAACATACTTAGCAAGAAGGTTTTTAACTAAATGGTCAATGAAATGCTTACCTCCATCACTTATGATTTCTCTTGGAGTGTCAAAGCGAGTGAAAATGTGTTTTTTGATAAACTTTATCACCATCCTTGAATCATTCAAAGGAAGAGTGATAGCCTCAACCCATTTACTCACATAATCCACAGCCACAAGAATGTATTGGTTTCCACTAGATGGCGGGAAGGGACCCATGAAGTCAATATCCCACACATCAAAGATTTTCACCTCCAAATTGTTACTTAGCGGCATCATGTCTTCTTGAAATAGTACCCAACCTTTGGCATTTATCACAACCCTTCACAAAAGCAATAGAATCTTTAAATAATGAGGGAAAAAAAAACCAGATTGTAGTACCTTATTAGCAGTGCACTCACCTCCGTGGTGACCTTCATATGGGCTAGCATGATAACTTTTGAGCACTTTGCAAACCTCATACTCCGGAATGCATACTCTCACTACCCGGTCAATACCTTGCATAAGAACAGTTCATCCCAGATATAGAACTTAGCATCATGATTGAGATTTTTCTTTTGTTGGGTGGTTGCACCCGGAGGATAATCTCTATTTACTATCAAATTCACAATGTCTGCATACCATGACACTTGAGAGATATCTAATGCCATAAATTGTTCATCCGAAAATTCTTCCCGGATTTGCTCCGCTTCATTCACATGGGAAAAATCCTCCAACCTAGACAAGTGATCCGCTATCTGATTTTCAGTACCTTTCCTATCTTTGATCTCAAGGTCAAATTCTTAGAGAAACAATATCCATCGAATCAGCCTTGATTTAACACCTTTCTTGTTGAATAGGTACCTAATAGTTGCATGGTCAGTAAAAACAATCACTTTAGTACCTACCAAATACGATCTGAACTTGTCGAAGGCGATCACTAGAGCCAGCATCTCCTTCTCAGTCACTGTGTAAGTAGCTTGTGTAGAGCCAAGGGTCTTGCTTGCATAATAGATCGAGTGGAACACTTTATTCTTTCGTTGTCCCAACACTGCACCCACTGCCACATCACTTGTATCACACATGAGTTCAAATGGTAATTCCCAATCAGGAGCAATTAAGATGGGAGCTTCAATTAAGTTCCTCTTCAATATATCAAAAGCTTTCAAGCACATCTCATCAAAGTCAAACTTCATCTCCTTCTCCAAAAGACTGCACATAGGTCTTGCAATCTTGGAAAAATCCTTGATGAATCGCCAGTAAAAACCTGCATGACCGAGAAAACTACGCACCCCTTTTACAGAAATGGGAGGGGGCAATTACTCAATAACTTCTACCTTCGCCTTATCAACCTCTAAACCAGTCTTAGAGACCTTGTGGCCCAACACTATCCCTTATCTAACCAAAAAATGACACTTTTCCCAATTGAGAATTAATTTAGTGTCCTCACATCTATCAAGTACTTTATCAAGATTCTGGAGACATTCCTCAAAAGACTTCCCAAAGATGGAGAAATCATCCATGAACACCTCTACAAAGTCTTCCACCATATCATGAAAAATGGTCATCATACACCTTTGAAAATTCGTCGGTGCATTGGAAAGTATGAATGGCATGCGTTTGAAAGCATATGTACCATAAGGACAAGTGAACATGGTCTTTTCCTGATCCTCAGGTGCAATCAAGATCTGGTTGTAACCGGAATACCCATCTAAGAAACAATAGTACTCCTGCCCTACTAGTCAGTCAAGTATTTGATCAATGAAAGGAACGGGGTAGTGATTTTTTCGGGTAGCAACATTTGGTTTTCGGTAATCGATACAAATTCTCCAGCCGGTCACTATTCTAGTAGGAATCAACTCATTCTTTTCATTCCTCACCACAATCATACCTCTCTTCTTGGGAACACATTGCAACGGACTTACCCATTTACTATCAGAGATCAGGTAAACAATTCCAGCATCTAGCCACTTTATTACTTCCTTTCTCACCACTTCTTTCATCAAAGGATTTAGTCGACGTTGATGTTGTGCACTTGGTTTGTGATCCTCTTCCATGTAGATTCTGTGCATAGATAATGCCGGACTAATCCCATGAATATCAGCCATCTGCCATCCAATCGCCTTATTTCTCCTCTTTAGGATCCTCAATGCCACATCAACCTGTATTTCAGACAACTCTGCAGAAAGTATAACAGGCAAAGTTTCATTAGTACCCAAAAATGCATACCTTAGGTGAGCAGGCAGAGTTTTTAACTCCAGCTTGGGAGCTTTTTTGACTGAAGGTTTTGGTGGGGGCCCTAACTCAAGATCTAATGACTCGACTCTCCGCTTGTGAGTGTCCACAAGTGCCAGATTCAGACATGTTTCTATCTCTTAGGCCTCAATATCTCCATCTATCTCGTGACCTATTAACACTCTCTCTAAGGGATCTTCAGGCACAACTACTTGTGATTCTACTAATTGATCAACCACAGTAATAGCAGACAACTCATCATAGATAGAAGGCAATTTTAAAGCACAGTAAACATTGAATACCTTAACCTTTTCATGCGCCATCATAGTTAGTTGACCAGATGCTACATCAATAATGCCCTACCCGTGGCCAAGAACGGCCTTCCCAAAATGAATAGAACTTCAGAATCAGGTTCAAAATCTACAGGAAAAATCAATTAACCTACTGGAACTAACACATCTTCTACCACCACCACATCAGGCCTAACAATGGATCTATTAGCGAGTTGGAGAATAACAGTGGTTCTTTTTGGACTACCCAACCCAAGCATTAGATACAATGATAAGGGCATCAGATTTATACTCGCTCCTAAATCACACAATCCGCGGGCTCAACACTTTTCCCAATTGTAATCTGTACAGTAAAACTACCCGAATCGTTTAACTTTTTTGGCAATCTATATTGGATCCTAGAGTTACACTCCTCAGTAAGTGCTACAGTTTAATACTCCATGAGCCTCCTCTTGATAGCCACAATGTCATTCACATATTTAGCATACTTCGGGATACCCTGCAAAATGTCAACCAAAGACAGATTAATGTGAACCTGTTTAAGGAGAGAGAGAAACTTATCAAAGCATTCATCTTCATTCTGCTTTTTTAGCCTTTGTGGAAACGGGGGTGGTAATTTCTTTTGAGGAATGGGTACCTCAAACATTGGAGTGTTTTACTACCTCTTCCACTTTCTTTTCTTTGGTACTTGCCTCAGTCTCTCTCTTCTTTGGAGCTAGTTTCTCTAATTGTAACTCACTTCTAGTACTTACCGCATGCAATTGCTTTGGGTTGAGTTCAGTATCACCGAGCAACCCACCTAGGGGACGCAAGTTCAGAGAATTAGCTACTTGCGCAACTTGTTTCTCTAAACTCATTTGGGACATTTGGATGTTTCTGATGTTCTCATCCTACTTATCTATTCTAGCATATATTTTGGTCCCTATTTCAGTCATGAGCTTTTGGAGTAGCTCTTCATTGGTCATCCCCCCTTTTGGTGCACTAGGATTTGCTCTTTGGTTAGGATATTGGTATTATTGCCCAATCCCTTGAGAACGGTATTGGTTAGCCCCTTGCACCTGATTTTGGTTTTGGTTTCCACCCCATGAGAAGTTAGGATGGTTCCTCCAACTAGAGTTGTAAGTGTTACCATAATTTTGCTGAACTCCACCCCTTTGCGCATTACCCACATAGTTTACAAAATTCGGATTTACCTCTCATTGCTCAGTTTCATGAGTTCCACTACCACATACCCCACACCAATTTGATGCATGTTGTACCATGTTAACCGGTGTCTGGCTTAGAGTCATCTGTATAAAATGTAAGGTCATATTATGATGCATTGCATCCAACTTGGCATTTATAGTTGTAGTTTGATCTACACCTAAGATCCCCGCAGTCTTTTGGGTTGTGGTTCTAGGCATTTACCCCTCATATCATTGGTTCCCTTCGGAGAGTTTATCGAGTAAGTCAAACAACTTTTCACATGTTTTAGCTAGGGCCTGTCCACCTGCTACACTATTAAGAAGTGAACAAGCATTATAATCAAGACCCTCAAAGAAAGTGTAAGAAAGTACCTCATTAGTTTACATGTGGTGTGGGCAAGCATTCAACATTTGTTTGAAGCAATCTCACGCTTGATACATATCCTTTCCCTGATTTTGAGTAAAGCTTATTATCTCACTTCTCAACTTAGCAGTTTTCTTAGATGGGAAGAATCGACTCAAGAACTTCTTTGCTAGCTAGTCCCAAGTAGTGATGGAGTTTGGTGGCTCAAAATCTAACCAACGCCTTGCAACTCCTAACAATGAGTATGGGAATAACGTTAGTCTCACATAGTCCGAGGAGACTCCAGTTGGTATGTTTGTATCAGTAATATCTATAAAGTTTCTAAGGTGAATTTGAGGATCCTCATAGGGGAGACCCGTGAACTGCCCATTAGAATGGAGGAGTTGTACCATGCCCTGCTTTAGTTCAAATCTACCCCCCCCCCCCCACGGTGGAAGTTTCCTAATACTAGATGCCAAGTTGGCTGAGAGTGGGACTACCACATCACGGACTAGTCTTGCGGGTACGACAGGGGGTACTCCTTGGTTATTCGGGTTCTATTAGTTGTTCATGTTCTCCAGGTTATTCACGTTGTCTTGATTATTATCATCATTGTTTCCCCGAACACCTAACCCCAGTTCTCCTGGATGTCCTTGATTTATTTTTCTGCGCTAGCGTAAAACTCTTTCTAGTTCGTTGTAAGGTACGACAAGTTCTCCCTTTCGAGCCAGACCTGAAATTTAAGTGCCTGCAATAAACAAGCTAAGATCAAGTAATTAATACCTGAATATTCTAATTGTAGACTTAAGAAGATCGAATATAAATGAATTTCTAAGTCCCCGGCAGTGGCACCAAAATCTTGTTGCACCCCAATATACACGCAGGTGTACGTGGTCGCTCAAGTAATATAGATTCTTAAAAAAACGAGTTATCGTTCCTAAGGCACTTATGATTAACTTATATCCAACAGTTTACTCCACAAATAAAATAGAAGTAATTGTTTCAGAGAGGGAGATGATTGTTAACTACGACTAATTATGAACTAAACAAACGTAACTAAATGTGAACGACTTTAAGATGATGTTTCAAGCAAGTAAAAGAAAATTCCAGGGTTGCAGCATGCAATGAATCTCATGTATCATATTATTGGCTTAGAACTAATTTTTGTGTCGTCAAGTTACTGATTTACATGGTTAATTGTATGAGTCGGGTTCACACCTCTAGTCACCTACCCCAGTTAGCTATCTAACTACATCGTTGAACGGGGATAAATAGATTAACTGGCGAGCATTTATATTTCATCATGTTTCGTAACCAAGCGAGTTGTTCGTCCGGGCGTCACTCCTGAACACAAAACACCTCAACTTAATGGGTCGATCAAGCTCTCTATATTCTCTAGTCTATCTAACCTCTCATCTCCCGATTCAAGTTTAGACAATATATTTATCTTATGGTGATCAATCATAAAATACTAAAACAAGAACATAGAAGTAACTTATAATGACAACCAAGAATTAATTCAACAAGCCTTTAATAATCAACAATCCATTCGTAGCTACAGCCCCAGAACTAAGGCATTTAGCCACTCATGTTATTAGAAAACCACAAAATACAATTGTTCATGCGATTATCGGAAAATAGAAGAGTTAAAAGATCAAAAACCTCTTACGAGCATGAATGCTTGCTCTTGCACACCTAATAAAAGTCAAACGCTAATTATGGAGCCCTAATGGTCTATTTATAATGGTAGGAAAATTAGAGCCAAAGTCTAATACAATTAGTAGTCTTTTTTTAACACTTTTAAGCTGGAAAAATCGGGATCCTGCTGGTGTGTCGAGTCTAGCATCGCACTAAAACTTCACCTCTGAGGTTTCCACCTTGGCGCGCCGCACCTCTCTGAGAGCCTGAAAAAAGGCCCAGAATGTTGGGCCTTGGCGCGTCGCACCTCTCAGAGCACCTGGGAGGCCTCTCTGAATGCTGGCCCTTGGCGCCTAGCGCCTGGCCCTGGGGACTTCAGCCTTAGCTTCTTTTATGCATATCTTTGCATCTTACCTTTGAATTTGATTCCAATCTCCTTGAGAGTTCCTGAAACCTCTAATCACATGTTTTAGTGCATAATATCGCAAGTATAACAAAATCAAACAAATAGACTCAAGATCATTTATTACTTCAATCAATTCATGAGCAAATATTGACAACTTAGGCATATAAATACGCCTAAGATCATTGGTCATTAACAACTCTTGCAACATTAACTCCACACTTATTGTATCACTCCACCTCAAGGTACATATCAAGTTACTCAACATAAAATAACAATCAAGCATAAGTCTCTATAACCATAGAACTACTCCGGTAAATACAACATCAATTATCATTATGAACAAGGTACTACTTCACAATTCTCAAGGCCTACAATTATGTCAAGTCATTGTTTCTCTCATGGAACCCAAAACCGATCTGTTAGCAAACCAAAACGTGGTATGCGATCCAAAGATTATGCCGAAACGTGGAAACCGATCCAAAGATTATGTTGGAACGTGGCAACCAATCCCATATTTAAGCCAGAACGTGGCAATCGATCCTAGTTAGTTATGCCAGAACGTGCCAACCGATCCACAATAACAATCACAAGGCATATCATCACAATCATACAATAGAAGATGATTCATAATAAATAGTTATTCATTCATACTTGTTCACATTAGGTGTGATCAATAGGTTTCGTATACATACAGACACGTATTACAATGAAACAAGAGCAACCCACAACACACAATTATAGGAACACAACCATCCCAATGAACTACTCATAGACGAATCTCATGTAGACATTAATTCAACCCTACTTAGCCCTAGTTCATCATCTAAGGTTTCTTCCTAGGGTTTAGTCGTATTTCATTCAGTGCGCGAAGGCCTACGCATAATTCCTACCATTGAATTACATATATTACGCAGTGAACACAGATTTATAATTACTTAATTCATAAAACCTAGCCTACCTGGGAGCCAAGCAGATGCAAGGAGTTTGGCCTTTGATTCTTCCTTCCAGAACTCCTGAGGGTGATCTTGACCGGAAATTCGCAATCCTTCGACATCATTTCGCTAGAAATCACTCTCTCTATCTTTCCCAAGCTTAGAGCAGCTTTTTGGGGGTTTCTAGGGTGTTTTACGACTAATTTAGGTATTTAAGGAAGAAGGAGGAAATAAGGATTTGCATTATTTACATTCTGCCTCGCCTATCCCGCTCTAGCACCAACTTACCCCTCCATGGCGCCGCCGCCCTAGCGGAAACTGGCCTACTATAGCGGGACAATGGACCAGAATTTTCCCAGATTTTTGGTTTTCCTAAATAACGATGGTTCGGGTCGTTACAATAAATACCAATTTACCCATTGTTCGTCCCCGAATGACTAAAGCACGGATCATTACGCACCCTACCTTGCAGTATTTTTAACTAACCACTCAGTCCATTATGAATTATGGGAGGGAATGGTTTTTTGTTCATCAAGCCTGATTTACGATAGGTCATATACCTTAAGAGACCGGTTAGAGAAATGACGCAATGTTCGAGAAAGGAATTTTTTTGCATCCTAAATTACACAGCCTGACCCCGCCAGGGCGGCAGCCCTCCCACTAAGGCAGGGCCACTGTGGCAACAGATCTCCCGCTAAAGTGGGGGGTCGGGAGCAGTATAGGAGAGGGGAATGAAATTCTCCCCATTTCTTCCTATTCCTTCAAAAATTCTCCCCCAAAATCCTCTCAACCCGCTTAGTCTGAATCGTCTAACTCAAGGTAAAATTCTCGTTTCCCACGCTCCTTACTTCATTACTTGATTAAAAATGATTGCAAGCAACTAACTGATTGAATTAAAAATGGTTTTGGGGTAGTTTTTTCAAAATGCACATAGGTTGCTCAATTTGTTAGAAAAACGTAGCATAGGTACTTCTCCTACGTCCCCAACATTCTCACAACGTCCTGGGCATAAGGATTTCGTAAAAGTATGGTTAAATCGATACAAAAATGGGTGGGGGAATTTGAAGGGTCTCTTGGTGTAGAACTCGAATTTAGGCCTCATTTAGGAATTATTTTACCAAAATAAATGCTTATTTATGTTCTAAGGTAATTTATATACTTTGATATGCTGAAATTCTATCAAAAAAGAGGGTTTTGGGACAAAGAAGCGCCATTATCGCGCCTGGTGTTCAACTCAGATGAAGGCCGCTCTAGCAGCCTTCATAATCTCACCCCATTGTGGCAGGATACACCAGACCAGTGACATGTACCCTTAACCCAAAAATTTTCCTCTTCTTGTTTTAGCCTTAATCTGACTATCATATCGCTCAACTTATTACAGTTTCTCTGAATGGCAGGTTAGAATGAAGAAAACTTATCCTTCATCCGATTCCCCGATGCCACGAGTCGGGAAAGACATCACGACAATCGCAACACGGGATTCTGTTACGAGAGAGGTTTTGTGTTGCACCGGCTAGAGGAGAAGAGCATGTCTTCTATGCTCGTTTGGTAGAGTTCGGATGGGTTCCACTGATTGAGGCTCCCCCAGATGCACTTTCTACTTGGGTGAGAGAGTTCTACGCCATCCTGCCTACTGTGCGATGGGACGACTCTCACCCCATCATCCATATCAAGGGAGTTTACATTCCTCTGAACACCACTGCAATTAATGAGGCGCTAGAGGTGCCAGAGGTCTCGAACACTAAGTACGAAGCCACACTGAGAGAGATGGATCTGGAGTGGCTGAGAGACACTCTGGTTGAGCCTGCACGCCAAGATCAGGTATCATGGGCTACTATGGAGGGTATTACTAGCACAGATTAGTCACCGATGCTAAGAGGTGGCTACATTTTGTCACTAGGAGGATCCGCCCGTCGGGCAACCGCACCGACGTGACCTTTCATCGGGCCTTGGTGGTGGCGTGCGCCATACAGGGTAGAGAGCTGAACGTGGGGGCGCAAATTATTTCCAAGTGAAAGATGTTATACCGAGGTAACAAGAAGACTTTCTTTCTCCCTGGTCTCATCACTTCTTTGGGCAAGTGGGTGGGAGTGCCACTATTTGATGTTGACGAGGTACTTCCTATGGATCCACCCATTCACCCTCATTTGGTTAGAGCAAGTTCCACTTCTAGGAGCAAGAGGAGGAGGTCTGGCAGGGCTAGCAGTAGTAGGGCAGCTATGTGTTCGGATGACAAGGCACGCGTCGGGAGGATCTAGGTGTCGTACGGGAGAGATTGGGGAGTGCCTATGCTGACTTCACTCTGTGCCCACCTAGTACCACCCTCGAGGTCGAGATGCTCTGCCGCCAGTTGCTTCAGGAGAAGAGGAAGGATCTGAAGAGGGATCGCCTATTGGTCCGAATATGGAAAAACGTGCGGACTATATTCACATACATTGCCCCTGGTTAGGAGCTTTCCCGGGTTGAGAAAGGGGACTTCAGCACTTTACCTTTATGGACGAGGCATCTACTGGCCTGGTACCTCCGGAGGATCTAAACTCTGATGTGGACACTACCCAGTCCGAGGGTTCTTGATTTGGGTTGCTATTTTACCCCTTGGCTTTTAATATTTAAGTCACTTTGTTTTTACCTTCTGCTTTCCTAAGTTTTGTAGTACATGGATGCTGATTTTTGTTGTTTTGCACAACCTTTAATTAATTACTAGGCTTTATAATCTATTCTCGAATTGTTGAATGTTGAAAAGATTGCAGGGATTTGTTCGGATCCCATTCGGGGTTGAAAATTGAATTTAGGAAAAATAGGGAAGGCTGGGTTGAGGTTCTGCCTCGCCCTGTCCCGCTCTAGCGGTCACGCTATAGCGGGAATAATCCCGCCCCAGCGGCTCCGACAGGACCAGACCCCAGGCCAATAATTTTTGGGTTCTTTTCATTCTTCTATAATTTCCCCAAGGTTCCCAGCTTAACCAAACATTCTAAGATAAACCTCAATGCTAGGAAAATCATTAGCTAATCCGAGTCAATCTTAACAACACGACATCTAACTCGTTCTAATTAATTCAACGTTACACCCAGACATTCACAAGACTAATTGATGGTTACGCCGCACGTCCAGATTTCCGTCATACGAATCATCACGTAATTTATCTAGACCCTCGTACCAACTTAGTTATGACTTCTTCCCTCAACAGTTTTCACGATACTCGAGTAGTTACACTTAAATAATTTCAACAACTAGCCAACACTTCGCACATATCAAGGTTTACACACGCATTTATTGTGCCCATAACCACATCGTCATAGTCAAGCAATTACCATCTTCATATTCACAGTTAATTTAGGAAAACAAGAAGCACACATTCACATATTTCAAGTTACAATTCACAAACAAGCCCAAATTATTAATTCGTTAGTTCATTCCATAGATGACCATTACGGATCATCTATGCCTTACACAGCCCCTAAGGCCAGATATCAATTGGAACCTTCTCAGTTCCAATTAACCTTGCTTATGTCCCTTCAGTCGTAACCACGACATCTAGTTCACTTTGTTGAGTACCAATTGGAATCGGGAGATATTAATTGGACTTAACTCATACCACAAGTGACACTCGCACGAAAGGAGAGAAGAGATGTGACAACTTCCTAGAATGCTTCATAGCTTCCTCAAGATTAGATGTGGATGTCAACACACCAATCTGCAAGAGTCTAGTTCACATTTTGCTCTTGTACTAGGAGACCGGTAACCTGGGCTCTGATACGAATTTGTCACGACCCAACCCACTGGGTCGTGCGGGCACCCACTCTAATACCTAAGTAGGAGAACCCTCATATCCCAAACTTTAAACATGCGAAAAAATAATGGAAACAGACATAAATGAAACTTCATATAAAACAAGAGTTTAAAACGACTCAAAATTAAGACTTGTAAGAAATAAACACCCCAGGGATATAGTCTAAACAGGTACAAGAGCTACTAAGAGTACAAACTGGACAATATAATAAATGGCACAACTCCTACTATGCGAAAAGAAAAGTATAAGCTGTTGGAGATTTCTACGTCTTCACCTAATGAAACATCACCAACCTACATCCAGACTATGTCAAAAAGACATAACAAGAGTAGTATCAGTACAAAACACACGTACTGGCAGGCATCATCGGTCAACCCGACGCCCACCACATAACATAAGAAATCAACTAATAAGAACATATAAAAAGACCACTCACTTCTCCACCCTTACCCTTTCTCAAATACCCCAGAATTACACTAGTACTTTTACTACCAACTACCTTCTCTGTCAACCTACTTACTAGGTTCTTAATCATAGCTTAACCATTCTAACACATAGAAAATTCCCCAATTACAACTACAAACATCCCAACTAACTGCTCACGTCACACCCTTACTACCTTTTCATATTACCTAGAGATGACCACATAGTACATCACATCAAGCTTCCTACTATCCACGAAACCCTTTCTCCAAAGTGGATATCCACCTAAACATTTCCATCATGTACACTACCCCCACTCTTTGCCATTACAACACACGACACCTTTTACCCGGTCATTAACAACTCTTGCAACGTTCACTCCCCACGTATTGTATCACTCCACCTCAAGGTACATATCAAGTTACTCAACATAGAATAACAATCAAACACAAGTCCCCATAACCATAAAACAACTCTGGTAAATACAACATCAATTATCATTATGAACAAAGTACTACTTCACAATTCTCAAGGCCTACAATTATTTCAAGTCATTGATTCTCTCACGGAACCCAAACCCAATCTGTGTGCATACCGAAACGTGGTACTCGAAAGAATATGCTGAAACTTGGAAACCAATCCAAAGATTATGCCGGAACGTGGCAACCAATCCCATATTTATGCCAGAATGTGGTAACCGATCCTAGTTAGTTATGCCGAAAAGTGGCAACCGATCCACAATCACAACCACAAGGCATATCATCACAATCAGACAACAATAGATGATTCATAATATATAGTTCTTCATTCATACTTGTTCACATTAGATGTGATCAACAGGTTTCATTCACATACAGACACGTATTACAATGAAACAAGAGCAACCCACAACACAATTATAGGATCACAACCATCCCAATGAACTACTTATCGACGAATCTCATGTAGACACTAATTTAACCCTACTTAGCCCTAGTTCATCATCTAAGGCTTCTTCCTATGGTTTAGTCATATTTCTTTCGGTGCGCAAAGGCCTACGCATAATTCCTACCATTGAATTACATATATTACGCAGTGAACACAAATTTATAACTACTCAATTCATAAAACCTAGCCTACCTAGGCGCTAAGCAAATGCAAGGAGTTTGGCCTTTAACTCTTGCTTTCGAAACTCGTGAGGGTGATCTTGACTAGAAATCCGCAATCCGTCGACATCCTTTCGCTAGAAATCTCTCTCTCCATCTTTCCCAAGCTTGGAGCAGCTTTTTGGGGGTTTCTAGGGTGTTTTATGACTAATTTAGGTATTTTAGGAAGAAGGAGGAAATAAGGATTCACGTCATTTACATTCCCGCTTTAGCACCAACTTACCCCGCCCTGGCGCCACCGCCCTAGTGGCAACTGGCCCGCCCTAGCGCCGCCACCCTAGTGGCAATTGGCCCGCTTTGGGGGGACAATGGCCCAGAATTTTCCTGGAATTTTGGTTTTCCTAAATAACGACGGTTCGGGTCGTTACATAGCCTTTTCTATATATATATATATATACCATGTGTCAGCACAAACCCAATATATGTTACTTTTGTTGTTTGTATTTATGTGACACAGATAAAATTTGGAGAGTCAACCAAATTTTTTATATGATTTTTAAATACTCTAAGTTGTTGATTTTTAAAAAATATATATTTATTTTTAAATTGTTAATTATTGTGAGTTATAGTGAATTTTTACATAATTGTTAGATAATATATGCCATTCTCACTATCCCAATGTGTACGAGCCCAATATATGTTACTTTTTTCTTTCCCAATTTATATTACACAAATAAAATTTGGAGTGCCAATCAATTTTTTTGTATGAATTTTAAAAATATTTTAAATTTTTAATTATTGTAATTCCTTGTACTTTTTAAGAAATTTTTGTTTTTAAAATTATTTTAAGTTGTTAATTATTATGATTTTTTACGCAATTTTCATATTATACATGTTATTTCTTTTGTCTCAATTTATGTGATATATATTGTAACGACTTGTTCTCATTATAGAAAAGCCAATGCGGAAAGAATTTGGGCTAGAAAACTTTTGGGTAGTAACTTGGGAATTCCTATCCTAGTCCAGATTTGGACGAAATTTGAGTCAGGTGAGGTTTAGGAAATCTGGTAATGAATGAGATAATTAATTATAAATTTTATCAGATGAGTGGATAACCAAGATGTTAGGGAGTCTGTACTGCTTTATGGAATCGAATTTCGGGCGAGTAGAACTCCCGAAATTGATCTTAACGTGAGCAGGTAGTTTGTGAACGTCAAGAGTGGAAGGTGTGTTGCGAAATGGGAGTTTGGAACTCAAATTTTGACTCTCTTTCTCCGTGCAAGGAGCCAAGGCGGGGCCGCTATGGCGGATTGGGGTCCACCATAGAGGGCCAGTCGCGACTTAAGTCGGGGAAAAACCCCAATTTCGTTATTTTATGCAAACTTCATTCTTGAGAGCTAAGAGACGACCCATAATAGTTCTTGACCAATTTCCCATGTTTTCTAACGCTAAAGGTAAGATTTCTACTCCCCTAATCCGTAAATTGATTCGTAGACCTTAGAATATTGGGAAATGATCATTGGGGGAGGGTTTTGGCCTGAAGTTAATGGTGGAAAAAGCCCTAATTGAACATTAGGATCTTGGGTTTGGCCATGGATAGATAGATTGATTATTATCCGAGTAAATTAGGCCTCGTTTATTGATTCTTACGTTAATTGATTATTTTTAGACCAAGAACAACCAGAAAGAATTCGGAAAGGGAAGGCTCAAGTGTCTTAAGAGGATTCAAGCTTGGTTTCGAGGTAGGTGATGGTTTGATTTCCTGTTTGTGTGATATATGTTAGTAATTGCTTCATTGTATGCATGCATGTATGAGAATAAGGAATGCAACTCAAATCTAATGCAAATGAGTATATGTATATAAATAATTACATGTCATGAATCCATTACTTGATTATATGACTATGAGTATTGTTCATTATGGGTGTGATTGTGATTGTGGTTGTTTTGATTGGATCGGGTGTCACGTTTCGACACATACATTGGATCGGGTGTCACGTTCTGACACATATATTATATCGAGTGTCACGTTCTGACACACACATTGGATCGGGTGTCACGTTTAGACACACTAACAGTTTGGGTGTGGGTTCCATGAGAGAACCATTGTGATTATTACATTCATGTGCATTGTCGTTAATATTAGGAATTGTATGTTGCGCTTGAATTGATAACTGATCCATGTATTATGTATGTATATGATTACTGTTCTGTAATTGCTTGCATGTATTTCGCTTACCGAAATAACCGCGTTATTCTACTAGTAAACTGTGGTTGTGTACTAATATTGTACTTGCTCGTTCTTTGTTGAGTACATGATATCTTCAGGCGGCTACGGATAGACCTCAGCTAGGAAATAACTTATCTACCAAATTCAAGAGTGAGTCAGTTCTTCCAGGCTGTCATGGATCCATCCTTAGTTTAGTCCACTCTTTTCGGACTTAGACTATTTATGTTTTTAGACATTGCTTATGTTTAGTTTTGGTTTGTACCCCTTTTCTCTTAGACTTGAATTTTTGGTACAATGACTTTCAGATTCTAGGGGTTGTTTCCGCAATAGTACGTTAGTTGGTTTGTTAAAACTTTTGGAGTTTATGGGAACTCCATATTTCTTTAGACATTTAAACCTGCTTTTGTATCTTTAAATGCTTAGTTTTTGATTAAGTTGCTTAGTCAGGTTGCATTACTGGTTCTCCCACCGGAAGGTTAGTGTGGGTGCCAATCACGACGGTCTGGGTCGTGAAATATATGGAATTTTGAGGCTTAACCAAGTTTTTTATAATTATTTTTGGATATATATAATACCCTTTGTCTCAATTTATGTGGTGCGGATATAATTAGAGTCAACCAATTTTCTATGAGGTTTTTACATATTTAAGATGTTAATTATTGTGATTTATCTTCTTTTTTTTTGTAATTTTAAGATAATAAATATTACTCTTTATATTCCAATTTATGTTATTTAGATGAAATTTTGAGTCACCCTTTATATATATTTTTTGGTAATTAAAATTCAATTATTGTGATTTATACTATCTTTTACATAATTATTAAATATATAATAAATCAAAAAATATGATACAGTTAATTTCGGTGAAGCCACATGATCATGCCAAGATCAAGGATTGCTAATGCCTACATCCAGATGCGGACCCCCCCCCCAATAAGGTGGGCGTGCACGTGCATTTGTTAGATTCGGAAAAAGTCATGTGTATATATGTATATCAATCTTGAGAAACTGACAAAAATTAGGATATAATTAACAATGCACCCATGAGTAGCATAAGAGTGGTGTTGTGCTACTGGTACAAGCCAAAGGAACCACTTGCGAGACTTGAGTTCAAATCCAGCTAGACCATATTTTCATTATTTTTATTTTAAGTTTATCTTAGAGCTCATATTTGAGCTAAGATAATATTGGTGCACCCGAAATCTTCAAATCCTAGGTTCACCTTTGCCTACATCTACTGCCAATAATATTTTAAATTAAAGTTGAAAGTGGGATATGGAAATTTAAGATAAAGCAAAGATGTAATACCCTTTTTTTCCATGAAGAAAAATGTACACCCAATGTAACTTTAGTATAAGTTATCTAAAACATACAATTATAAAGTGAAAAAATTTGAAGGACAAAATTACCCTTTATCTTAAATTTAATTCCAAGAAGCACACATGTTCCCATCACATGTATGCTTCTTCACACTTCTAATAGTAGTAATTTGGGTGGGTTTTTGGGTCTAGGATAGACATATAGTAATATAGGTGTTGTTAGTTTCAAAATCTTATTGTGATTTTTTATTTGAATAAATTGTGTTGATTTGGAATCCCAATAAAAGGGGAAGGATTAAATCCTGAAATGATTCTCCGGTTATTTGAGGCAAGTGGACTTCTCGACCCTTGTTAAGTGTATAAAATCGTGTATTTTCTTATTGTGTGTTTTGGAGAGTTATGGGACTTGGTGATGGGTTTACTTGATCATATTGAATGATCTTAATAATGAAAAATAGGTAATAAAAGACAACTTGATTTATATATTGATATGTGATGTGTTAAGAATGATTGGAAGGGTTTATTGATTCATTGTTGATGTTGTGTCACGTTTGTATTGTTGTGAATTGTGCATTGATATAAAAATGGTCACCTTTTCATTATTTGTGTGAACATGCCTAATTGCATTGGTTCCGAGACACGATTATAACAAGTGTTGTGTGAACTGAGGAAGGATAATAAGAAATTAAATAGTATGTCCCATTTCGAGGGATGTGCCGCATGCCACAACGAATATTATGATTCGAGGACGTGTCGCACACCGCGATATTTTCTATTATCGAGGGTCGTGTCACATGCCATGACAGATGCATGGACATATATGTCTCCCATGGGTCTGAGAGACATCGGGTGTGTATAGTTAGGTTAGACATGCATCACTATACTTTGCATTGCATTTCATTGCATAGTATATATTTATCAATTGTGAACTTGTGAGTGCCTTTCTTTGGAACTTGTGATTGATGAACTTGATCTCGTGTGTTGCTGGACTGGTTTTATGCAGGTTGTAGTTGTGGAGGTTCGGTTGGAGTGTAAGGAGTACCCATAATATATATTCTTAGTTTTGTGTTTAGATGTTTGCTTGATGAGTACCGTGAATTGTTTGGTACTCATCCTTTGCTTCTACATTTGCGAAGGTTACGAGCTCGGGTCTTCGTGATACTCTCTCTTTTGTCCTTGTCTGAGGCTTTATGTGAAGATTTGTGAGGTAGTTGTTTGTCATCTCAACGGATCCTCTTTCTCCTATTTATGATCTTGTTAGACAACATCATTTGAGATTTGTGTTTTTCTTTTGAATCTATTGTAATACATTAGAGAGGCTTGTGCATGTTACAACGAAGTTTTGGGGGTTTAATTAAGTTGGTTATGTTATCCGCGTTATTCTATGTTGTTAAACTTTTATTCTTATTTCACTTCCGCATGTTATAATTACATTTGGGTTTTAGGTGTCTTTATGGGATAAGACGAGTGTCATCACATCCATTTTTGGGTCGTGACAATTATATACTAAACTCCAAAGGGGTCTTGAGGTAAATCGTTCAGTTGTTATTGTATCAAGTTCTGTAATAAATATATATTATGTATTTTGACGCAAGTCTTCGTTATATCAAGTTATGCAATAAATATGTTATTTTTGGCAAATTTGTAGCCTAAAATAGGTCACATGAATCTGTGATCTCTATGTAAAACTAAGCATTTTATGTTTTATTTTTTAAAATTGATATAATATTATTTATTGACATCTAAATTATAATATGACTAAATGGTGCACTTGATTGAATGTTAAGTTATTTACTTGTTCTTATAAGTTCAAGAAAGGACAACGACCCAGCCCCTTGGTGATCCAAAGGTAAAATATTGGAAAAACTCCATGATTAGACATACTTAACTACCATATATACATATTTTATTTCTTGTTTAAAAATATTACTCATTATACCATTTTTTAATAATTATATCATATATTTTAAAAAATTAAATCAGATACATAAATCCCTTAAATATGATATTAAATAATTATCTTTAATCTGAAACAAGTTAGAAAATGTATCTGGAGTAGTTAGGCAGTGTATCTATAATAGTTTCGCACTATGTATTTGGATTTATAAAACTTTGATATTGACCATTGTTGAACAAAAAATGTTCGAAATTATTCAAGAAGAAGAAGGGTAAAGTTTGTTGAATCTCCCAAAAAAAGCAGAATTTTAATTATTTTGATTATTTTTAGAAGTTGTGATACACCAGAATATTCCATAATTGTTAAAATTCCTCCTTAATTTATGATTGTCAATTATAATCTTTAATTAGATAAACTTAATGATATCTATCTGACTAACATGGATCTCAGATACATGTATCTAGACGCGATAAATACATGTATCCGAGGTGAAAAATATGGTAGGACTTGTAATTATGCAAACTGAAGGGAAGAGAGGTAATTAGGCACTAAACTATTGGAATTTTGTGTTGTTTACCCTTAATTAGGACACAAATTAAAATATTTACTATAATTTTGAGTAATTAATACATTTCCTATTCAAGATTTAACGTTAAATCTAATGAATCTCTACAACTTTTCATTAGTTTTTAAGAGTTCCCAACAAGTTGATTTTGAGGGAAAAACTCCCACAACTAAAAACAGGTTGCAAATCGAGTGTCGAAATTGGTAGTAGAACCTTAGTTAAGTTTAGGTGTGTCTGTTGATTACGAAGTAAAATATACTTCAGAAGGCAATAGAACCTTAGTTAAGTTTAGGTGAGTCTCTAGAATTTCGGTCATAGCCTAGAGGGTATTTGTGTCTTATCCCTATTTTATGCAGGATGAAAGGTTGAATAAGTAAAGCATGTATAATAAATACATGAACAACTAATTTCTACATAGCTAATACTCACTTTGTCCGACAACAATTGTCCACTATTGGCTTGGCGCACAATTTAAGAAACAATAAATAATAGGAGTTATATTACTATATTACTCTTTAAATATATTGAATTTAATGCTTTGAAAAATGTATTAGATATTGAATAGTATTTAATAACAAGGATAAAATAAACAAAAAAAGATATATTATCTCTTGATTTTCTAAACTAATTCTTACATTCCTAATAATTGGATAACTCTGATCAGCTCCCAAACAATTACATTAATTAAGTATTATACTTAAGGGGGGGGGGGGGGGGGGGGGGGGGGGGGGGGGGGGG